>PVHX01024139.1:0-24536 GCA_004024805.1 Geosciurus inauris
AAAAAAAAAGAACAGAGAGAGAAGGGGCTGGGGCTTTAGCTCAGGGTTAGGGCACTTCCTTAGCTCATGTGAGCACTGGGTTTGATCCTCAACACCACATGAAAATAACTAAATAAAGGTATTGTGTCTGTCTTCAACTAAAAAATAAAATAAGAAACAGTAGAAGGGGGGGTTGGGGCTGTAGCTCAGTGGTAGAGCACTTGTCTAGCATGCGTGAGGTACTGGGTTTGATCCTCAGCAACACATAAATAAATCAAGTAATATAAAGTTATAAAATGTTAGGTCTGGTCAGGGTCTAAGATGCCCAATTAGGGGAGCTGGTCAGCAGCTGCGAAGTGGAGCTACAAGCCAGATGTGATGTCACTAGTAGACACACCTCCTGTCAATCAGCGAGTTTTCCTGACCTATCCAGGAAGGACTCTGGCCTTCTCTTCCTGTCCCTAAGTCCTCCCCTTCCTGACCGGGTTTTCTTGAAATTCTCTGTGCATGGAATCTCTGGCGCCATTTCTCCCCACTTCTACCCACATGCTATAATGGACGGGGGATTTGGCCCAAGGGCACATATTCCAATAAAGCCTTGCCGAGTGGCTTAAATTCATCTTTTCCCTGGTCGTCAAATCTTTACATAAAAAACACATAAATAACATTAAAAAAATCAATTAAAAAAAAAAGACAGTAGAAGAGAAAAGAGTCACAAGGGAATTAACTCTCCCTTGGCCCAAGAGAGAGGGGTGACCTGCCAAAGATGCCATTGTGTAAAGGCAGATTCCATCAAGGCACAGCCTAGGGGCAGCCAGGAAATCACCAGGACTTGAAAAGGCATATTGAGATCATAGGGTCGCTTATGCAAGCAAAGTACTTATGACCCCATGGAAGTATTTATCCACAACCTGAGGGGGTGTGTCCAAGCCTGTGGGGGATCCAGGGTCTTGTCACAGAAACACAGAAGCCTGTCTAGCTACTGAGGGACAGGGGTGAGGAAAAGAGAAGGCAGAGCTGCAGGAATGATTAGGGAACATAGTCCTTGTTGGGCTATGGCTTCTGTGACTCACCCTGGCCCTACATGGTAGGTGGAGCCCCCCAAGTTCGGGGTCTGCGGGAGAGGCACTGAAGTTCATAGCCACCATTCAGTTCCTGAGTTTATCCTCAGATACTGTCTTCTCCTTGAGGTAGACTTTGCTGAGGTGAAGACTGTAGAGATGCTGAAGGTGTTGGCAAGGGCCATAATTTGGCCTGTGCACCAACCCTGGTTTTCTGGGCAGGATGAGGCTGATGCAGACCTTTGATCATCTTGGAGACTCTGCCTTCAGGGCACAGGGTGGGGTGTTGAATGTATTCCTATCGTGCCCTGGCTTGGAACCCAGGAGGAACAGTAGAAGTATTGCAAAGCAGGTGTTAATAAGTGTTAGTTGAATAAGTGAAATACCTGGATGAGTAATTAATAGATCCACAGGAGGAATGGAGAATTAGGTGTAAATCCAAAAACCTGGGGAAGTGATGTTAGCATGCTGAGATCCCTTTTCTGCCTTTAGCATTTATGGAGTAATCACTGTGTAGAAAGCTCTGCAAGCTGGGTATCATGGCACATGCCTGTCATTCCAGCACCTCAGGAAGCTGAGGCAGTAGTATTGTAACTTGGAGGCCAGCCTCAGCAATTTAGTGAGGCCCTAAGCAACTCAGTGGTACCCTGTCTCTAAATAAAATAGGGCTTGGGATGTGGCTCAATTGTCAATTGCCCCTGAGTTTAATCCCTGGTACCAAAAAAAGGGGGTAAGGAAGGGGAGGTGAATAGGAATAAGAAAGAATAAAATGCATCTGACATCACTTTCCCATGTTCAGAAATGAATACACCACATGTGAATCCCCATATCATGTCCCACCACAAGAATGGTATCCTAGTTAGAAAAAGTTATACTTCAAGTATGTATAATATGTAAAAATACAGTCTACTGTCATGCATACCTAAATGGAACAAATTAAAAAATTGAAAAAAATACATATTGTTGATCTTTGATTTCTTAAATTCAATTCTCAGACATTTCCCATGTTTATTCCAAGTTCTGTCTAGAAGGTTCAGAAGTATTTGCTCAAATATATTATTCCCATTGAATAAAGGCATCAGATGAAGAAACTTTTTACCTTTTTTGGGTACTGCTTATTTAACCCAGAGGTGCTTAAAAACTGAGCTACTTCCTCAACATTTTTTAAAAAATATTTATTTTTTAGTTGTAGGTGACACAATATCTTTATTTTATTTTATTTTTATGTGGTGCTGAGGATCGAACCCAGTGCCTCCTGCGTGCTAGGTGAGCACACTACCACTGCGCCATAACCCCAGCCCCTTTCCTCAACATTTTTATTTTTATTTTTATTTTTATTCTGAAAAAGGATCTTGCTAATTTGCTTAGGACATACCTACGTCACTGAGATTGGCTTTTTTTCTTTTTTCTGTTTTTTTTTTTTTTTTTTGTCATGGTGATTGAACTCAGGGGCACCAAACCACTGAGTGGTATCCTCAGCCCTATTTTGTATTTTATTTAGAGATAGGGTCTCACTGATTTGCTTGGTACCTTGCCGTTGCTGAGGCTGACTTTGAACTCTCAATCCTCTTGTCAGCCTTTCAAGCCACTAGTATTACAGGTGTGCACCACTGTGACAAGCTTGAGACTGGCTTTGAACTTGCGATTCTTTTGTTTCAGTCTCCCAGTTGCTGGGATTACAGCTGAATGTCACAGTGCCTGGCTCATTCTGCTTTTTCTTTTTCTACTACTTCTTCTTCTTCTTCTTCTTCTTCTTCTTTTTTGAATACATGTCACTATTTAACTCCTAAGAGAATGAGAAAAAATGATGAGTCATGTGTTCTAGTAGAGGTACGTTTTGGCTTTGGGGTCAGGCATAATCAATCCTGAATCTAGTTCTGGTTCCTTAATAGTTGTAAGGCTGCCATGTGTGGTGGAACACACCATAATTACAATGCCTTGGAGGCTGCAGCAAAAGGATTGTAATTTAGAGGCATGCCTCAGAACTTGATAAGACTCTGTCTCAGATTTTAAAAAAATAGAAAGGACCAGTGATGTAGCACAGGTGTAATAGTCCCCTTGGTTTAATCATCAATATTAAATGAGCACACACACAACACACAAACAAAATACTTGTGGGGCTTTGAAAATGTTCTTTTACACTGAACAACTCTATCAATCTCGTGCTAGAAATGGCAGAATGACACTGAGGGCCAACATGACAGCAATTCTTCAGCCTTACCTGTTACAGCAAGTTGACAATGTCTTTTCTTCCTAGTATGGTCAAAATGCAGAATATGTTTCCCAAAATTTGCATCTGAGTTCTCCTTATTTTGTATGACTTATGGAAAGCTGTGACTCTGAAAGTATTAGTCCAGTACCTAGTCTGAAAAGAGTTGAAATGCTTTTGCTTTCAGAACACTGCCACCTCTAAAAGAATGAGCCCACATTAGATTATTGGATTATGAGATATTCTGGGAAGAATTAGGGGAGAATTTTTTGATAGCCAGATCACCCAGGCAAGTTTAGTAAATTTATCAACCATCAGCTAATCACATGCAGCAGAGATCCCAGCTGAATCCAGCCTAAATTGATGAACAATTCAAATGTGAGCTAGTCAATTTTGGAGTTACTTGTTACCCTGTGATATGCAACAATATATCCACTGTGGGCAAGTTTCCAAGATTCAACTATATGTGATGCAAACATTATCTGGAAAATAGGAGGTATCTTATAGGTGGTGAATTAATTTCTCCAGTTTGTGTTTGTGGATCTCTCAATAGATTTTATTGAATCATGCAGAAATGTGTACTGGGGCTGGGATGTAACTCAGTGGCAAAACTTTTGCCCTGCATTTACAAAGCCCTGCGTTCAGCTCACAGTTCCAAAAAAGACACACACACACACACACACACACACACAAAAAAAAAAAAATCCCCCAAAATATATGCACTTGGTTTGTGTTGAAATTCTTAGAGTACCTCACACCAAAGAAGGAAACACATGTTACCACCCTGCCATTAGGGTTTAGGCCAAATTGCAAGTTAAGTTTTTCTTTAATGGGATTAAACCCTGGAGTGTGAATGCAGACAGGTCTGAAGACCTGAGACCCCCCATCTCCTGAAACATACATTCTTTTTGTCCATAGTGTGACATCTGAAATAAGAATAGATTTGTGTCCAGTATCTTGAGAAAAACAATGTCAACATTTGTACTTTTTTTTTTTTTTTTTTGGTACTGGGGATTGAACTCAGGGCTACTCGACCACTGAGCCACATCCCCAGCCCTATTTTTTTGTGTTTTATGTAGAGACAGGGTCTCACTGAGTTGCTTGGCACCTCGCCATTGGTGAGGCTGGCTTTGAACTCGCGATTCTCCTGTCTCAGCCTCCCTAAGTGCTGGGATTACAGGCTTGAGCCACCGTGCCTGGCTGACATGCCAACTCTTTTTAGCTCTCAAACCTGGAATGTAAGTGCTGTCAACCCAGATGTGTGTGAGGCTTCAAATAGTTTTTTGCAGATGTAGTTCTAAATAAATATATGTAATTTTTAATATTCTGAATGTATTGGTTTAAGTTATGACAATTGATTTCACATGTTCTTTTTTTTAACCTGAATACTAGAAAATTTGTTTTTATTTATTTATTTATTTATTTATTTATTTATTTATTTATGTATTGGTACTTGGGATTGAACTCAGGGGTACTCGACCACTGAGCCACATCCCCAGCCCTATTTTGTGTTTTATGTAGAGACAGGGTCTCACTGAGTTGCTTAGCGTCTCCCCATTGCTGAGACTGGCTTTGAACTCTCGATTCTCCTGTCTCAGCCTCCCTGACTGCTGGGATTACAGGCTTGAGGCACCACGCCTGGCTGAAAATTTAAAATTACACTTGTGGCTCACATTTTTTGGGATGGGCATTGCTGCAACAGGGAATGGCTTATAAATCAAACCTCAAGCAGCTTCCCGATAAGATCAGAGTGTAGACAATTTAAATAAAAATTCAAAGTAATTGTCATTCTACCATTTCCATTTATGAATAAAATAGGCAAATATATAACTCATAAATTGAGTTGACTTTATATATAGTGATCCGTGCACAGGTCCTCCTGCCTGGGTTAGATCTCACCACTACCTTTAGACAACTGCATCCTGAGGCTCTGGATTCATTTCACAGTTACTGGCCAGGTGCAGCAGTGCTTTTCTATTATACCAGCTACTGAGAGCTTGTGGCAGGAGGATTTAAGGCCAGCGTGGGCACATCACTGACACCCTGTTCCAAGATACACAGTAGGAGTGGCGATGAGACCCAATTTCAGAGTACCCCAGAGTACTTAAATTCAGCGCCCAGACTGGAGGGGAGGAAACCCAGCGGGGACAAACCTGCCACTCTAGCCTGTTCCAGTCTGTGGTTGGACGCCATGAGCCTTCACTCGGGCTCACTGGTGAGCTTGGGGGCGGGGCCTTCAGTGCTGTCCAATCCCCACACAGCCTTTGCGGAAGGGGTGGGCCTCCACACTCTAGCTGGTCTTTGTCCCGGAGCCCGCCATTCTCTGAATGCGTGGGTGGACTCGGCCTCCTATTCCCCACCCGCAGCTTCCGTGCTGCACAGGTGCTGAGAGAACCGTAGGGAGGACGCGGGCCCCCTGAGAGCTGGACATGGTGAGTGTGCGGTGACGTCCTGAGAGTGGGTGGGCAGACCGAAGCCACAGGACTGGCAATAGCGAGAACTGCAATAGCTGGAAACTCCTCATGAGCCTCTCTGGGCTGTGCCAGCCACCAGCTTCTCTGTGGCAGCTTGATCCCCCCGGGGCCATAGTGCAGCTTAGGTCCACTGTTGAGACCCGGGGCATCCTGTTCCATCACTGCACGGTGTCTTCAGCCCCTTGCTCAAGCCCTCTGTGGGCTTTCATGTGTCACTAGTGTTAGGCTATCAGCCAGCCAGACACGGACACCTCTGCGCAGCCAGGAAATCCTTTATTCAGGGGAGTGGGTGCCCAGGCAAAGGAAAGAGAAAAGAGAGAGAGGGGACACGGGGGAGGGATTTTATAGAGCCCACTACAAAACCGCGTGGCGAGCTAGGGATTGGTCACTTCAAAATTGGGGACAAATAAGCAGTAGCGGTCTTCTTTTTGATGTGCTAAGCTGAGCGGTTAGGCTTTGTTTCCCAGGTGGAAGATTCAGGAGAGGAACCCCCTGGGGAAGGAACTGCCTTGGGCTTTTAGAGAGGGGATGTGAAAATTAATTACAAAAGGGCTGTTTTTTACCTTACAACTAGCACATCATATCTCCAAATTGTGTGCTGCTCTCATCAGGAGAGAAATCGAACTCCGGGGGTTGTGTTCCTGTATGAGCGTACCCATGGTTTGTAGGGGCACCAGGTTCTCATTCCTCCTGAGCTTTTTAAATGTAGGAAAAGCAGTATCCCAAATCCAGAACCCTGTCCTCCAGCCTAGCTCTCCACAAGTCTCAGAGTAAACTGCATCTCCCTGTTCACATTTCTTTTATTTATTTTTTTGCTACTGGAGATTGAACACAGGGGTACTCGACCACTGAGCCACATCCCCAGCCCTATTTTGTGTTTTATGTAGAGACAGGGTCTCACTGAGTTGCTTAGCACCTCGCCATTTCTGAGGCTGGCTTTGAACTCGCGATTCTTCTGTCTCAGCCTTTGTAAGTGCTGGGATTACAGGCTTGAGCCACCTTGCCCGGCTCCTGTTCAATGTTTTATTCCATGCCCTCATCAAATGGTTGATTTTATGAATCTGATGTCATTTCATTTATTCTTTCTCTAATATCTTAAAGGTGTGATTATTGAGCACTTAGATATCACCATATACAAAGGCTATTAAAGGGGTTGGGGCTGTGGCTCAGTGGTACAGTACTCATTTAGCACATGTAAGGCACTGGGTTTGATCCTCTGTACCATATAAAAATAAATAAATAAAACAAAGGTGTCAATCTACAAGTAAAAATTATTTTTATTAAAAAAGCTATTCAAGGGGATGGGGTTATGGCGCAGTGGTAGCATGCTCACCTAGCAGGCGGGAGGCACTGGGTTCGATCCTCAGCACCACATAAAAATAAAATAAAGATATTGTGTCCACCTACAACTAAAAAATAAATATTAAAAAAAAAGCTATTCAAGTCTCTTGTTTATTCTTTTAATGTCCTTATCTTATCTTCTTAAAAGTATTTAATTATAAGCCGGGTGCGGTGGCTCCCAGCACTTAGGGAGGCTGAGACAGGAGAATCACGAGTTCAAAGCCAGCCTCAGCAATGGCGAGGTGCTAAGCAACTCAGTGAGACCCTGTCTCTACATAAACACACAAAATAGGGCTGGGGATGTGGCTCAGTGGTCGAGTACCCCTGAGTTCAATCCCCAGTACCAAAAAAAAAAGTATTTAATTATAGCCGGGCGCGGTGGCCCCAAGCCTGTAATCCCAGCACTTAGGGAGGCTGAGACAGGAGGATCGCGAGTTCAAAGCCAGCCTCAGCAATGGCGAGGCACTAAGCACTGCAGTGAGACCCTGTCTCTACATAAAATACAAAATAGGTCTGGGGATGTGGCTCAGTGGTTGAGTGCCCCTGAGTTCAATCCCCAATACCAAAAAAAAAAAAAGTATTATTATATATGAGATAATTAGTTTATATTATCTGTCACCTTTTGTACCCTTTCATGTTATTATTTGAAGGATTGAATTTTTATTTTAATGCCCAATTAATAAATTTCTAAACATGTTATTTTTTTGTTTGTTTGTCTGTTTTTGTACCAGGGATTGAACCCAGAGATGCTTCATCATTGGGCTATATTCCCAGGCCTTTTTTATGTTTTATTTAAAGACAGGGTTTCACTGAGTTACTTAGGGACTCACTAAGTTGCTGAGGCTACCTTTAAACTTGGGATCCTTCTGCTTCAGCCTCCCAAGCCACTGGGATTATAGCATGTACCACTATGCCCAGCCAACATGTTTTGTCTTAACTTTGAAAAGAAATGTCTGCCATTTTTTTCTTTGGTTCTTAAGAATAAAACCTAGTATGACCTTCTACTCACCTAGGTCCCCAGCCTTTTTCTAATGTTATTTTGAGAAAGAATCTTTGTAAGTTGCCTAGGTTAGTCTTGTAATTTCAATCCTCTTGCCATGACATCCTGAGTAGGTGATATTATGAGCATGACTACCACATTCACACCCTAACTCCCTTTTTTATAGCAACTTTTTAATGTTTTATATTCAAGTATGCATTACCTCTAAAAATGATTTATTATGTGGTATTTTAAAAGGATAATATATATATATATTTTATCACAGATAACCCCTTGTGACATCTTTCTTTGGAGAGAAGGTCATTTTTCTACTTCTCTGCAGTGGAAACACTCATTTATCATTTTCCAATTGTCAAATGTCCTTTTAAATATTAACTCTTTAGTTCCACAAGAGTATCTATTTATATCATAATGAGGTGTGCACTGATTGCTACATGTTTATAACATACAGCAGTGTGGATGTATGTTATAATGATTGTTTTTGGCCAGTGATGGACTTCATGTATGATGATAACAACACATAGTGTCAGTATGTAGTTGTATACAATCCAAGTGACAGTTTACAGTGTTTGCAAAAGTGACAACATTATTTCTGAGTACATTTCTGGAATGTATGCCCATCATTAAATGAGACACTTTTATACATTTTTATACACATACATATATACATATATATGCATATATAATTAATATGATTATTACATCTCATATTTATGAGAACTCTTTCAATTTTTTTTTTTTTTAACTGAGAACTGAACCCAGGGGCACTTAACCACTGAACAATATTCTCAGGCCTTTTTAAATATTTTATTTAAAGAGAGAATCTTGCCAAGTTGCATAGGGCCTTGCTAAGTTACTGAGGCTGGCTTCCAACTTGTGATCCTCCTGCCTCAGACTCCTGAGATGCTAGGATTACAGGTGTGTGCCACTGTGAGTGGATTTTTCTACATTTTTTTATTGGTGCATTATAGTTTTACATAATGATATTTGTTCCATATTGGTACGTGCACAAAATATAACAATGTAATTTGGCCAATATTACACTCCTTCACGTCTCCCCTCCCTCCACTTTGTCCCTTTTCTCTACTAATCTTTCTTAGAGTTTTAGATTCACTCGCCTTTCTTTTTATCTTTTTCTCTCTAGCTTCTGTACATGAGACAAACCACACAACCTTTAACTTTTGTTTTTGACTTACTTTACATAATATAATGGTTTCTAGGTTTCATCTATTTTCCTGCAGATGCTATAATATCAGTTTTCTTTATGGTGAATAAAATTTCATTGTGTATATATAGCACATTTTTCTTACCCATTCACTTGATTGGCACCGAGGCTGGTTCCATAGTTTGGCTGTTGTGAATCGTGCTTCTCTAAACATGGGTATGTGGGGCTGGGATTGTGGCTCAGTGGCAGAGTGCTTTCCTTACACATGTGAGGCACTGAGTTTAGTCCTTATCACTGCATAAAGATAAAATAAAATAAAGATATTGTGTTCATTTTTTAAAAAATTTTTAAATAAACATGGATATGCATGTATCACAGTAGTAAGATGACTTTATTTATTTATTTTTTTTGTACTGGAGATAGAACTCCGAAGCACTCAACCACTGAGCCACATCCCCAGCCCCATTTTGTGTTTTATGTAGAGACAGGGTCTCACCGAGTTGCTTAGCACCTCGCCATTGCTGAGGCTGGCTTTGAACTCGCCATTGTCCTAAGTGCTGGGATTACAGGCTTTCACCACCGCGTCTGGCTTGACTTTAATTCTTGAAGATAAATACTGAGGAGGAGCTGGGGTTGTGACTCAGTGGCAGAGCATGTGCCTAGCATGTGTGAGGCACTTGGTTTAATCCTCAGCACTACTTATAAGTAAATAAAATAAGAGTCCATTTATAATTAACAAAAGATATATACTGAGGAGTGGAACAGCTGAGTCACATGGTGTTCCATTACTAGTCTTTGGAGGAAGCTTCATACTGATTTCCATAGTGGTGGTACTAATTTACAGTCCCACCAACATGTAAAAGTGCCCCTTTTTCTCCACCTCCTCCACAGCATTTTTTATTATTTGTATTCTTCCTGACTGCCATTCTGACTAGTATTAATTGAAATCTTAATGTGGTTTTGATTTGCATTTCTCTGATTGCTAATGATGAGCATTTTATCACATATTTGTTCACCATTTGTATTTCTTGACAAGTCTGTTTAATTCATTTTTTTATTTTTTATTTTTTAAATATTTTTATTAGTTGTTGATGGACCTTTATTTATTAATATCGGGTGCTGAGAATCGAACCCAGTGCCTCACACATGCTAGGCAAGTGCTCTACCACTGAGCCACAACTCCAGCCCCTCGTTTGTTTATTTATTTATTATTAATTTATTTTTTTGGTACCAGGGATTGAACTCAGGGGTACTCAACCACTGAGCCACATTCCCAGGCCTATTTTGTGTTTTATGTAATGACAGGGTCTCACTGAGTTGCTTAGTGCCTTGCCCTTGATGAGGCTGGCTTTGAACCTGTGATTCTCTCATCTCAGCCTCTGAAAGTGCTGGGATTAAAAGCGTGAGCCATCACATCTGACTTCATTTGTTTATTAATTGGGTTGTTTGATAGGTGGGTGTAAAGTTTTTTTTGGGGGGGTACTGGAGATTGAACTCAGGGATACTCGACCACTGAGCCACATCCTCAGCCCTATTTTGTGTTTTATGTACAGACAGGGTCTCACTGAGTTGCTTAGCACCTCGCCCTTGCTGAGTCTGGCTTTGAACTCGCGATTCTCCTGTCTCAGCCTCCCTAAGTACTGGGATTACAGGCTTGCGCCACCACACCCTGCTGGGTGTAAAGTTTCTTATGCTCTTTTAATACTGTAGATATGAATCCTGTGTCAGAAGAGCAGCTAGCAAAAAACTTATCCCATTCTGTAGGTTCTTAGTTCACATTTCTAATTGTTTCTTTTGCTGTGCAGAAGCTTTTAAATTTTATGCTGTCCCACTTATTAACTCTTGGTGTTATTTCCTGAACTTTAGGTGTCTTATTGAGAAATTTTTTCCTCTGCCTAAAAGGTGCAGTGTTGATCCTATATTATTTAAGCTTTTGTGACCACAAGCTAAGAAATACCAGGAGCCATCTGATCACAGAAGATGCAAAGAATAAATCTATCTTAGAACCTTGAGAGGTAGGATGGCCCTGGAATCCACTTTGATATAAATCCAGTCACACACACTCACAGTGAAGATCTTGGACTTATGTCATCCATTACTGTAAGAAAATAATATCCTATTATATTATTCTGTTAAGTTCATAACTCTTTTTTCAGCAGCAGCAAACCAGACTTTTCTGCAACTTAAATCTTCATTGTGATCAAATTTGTATCATGCTAATGCAATCAATAGTAAGTGATAGTGGTCAAAGCCACTACTCTTCTGAGTGTCAGCAGCAGCTCTGTCAGGCAGCATCAATATCCTGGTTACTATGTAAATTTGTTGTGATTTTTTTCTTTAATTCCAGTTTTCTTGGGATGGGAGCTATGTGGTGTTCATTGAGGAACACTTTCCCTCATGCTAGACACAGAGGTATTCTTTTTGCTTGAAGTTTCCTCTGGTAACGTGGATTATCAGGTTGTAGGAAGCTCATAAGGAAATAGTTTACTTTTTTTTTTGGTACTGGAGATTGAACTCAGGGGCACTCGACCACTGAGCCACATCCCCAGCCCTATTTTGTGTTTTATGTAGAGACAAGGTTTCACTGAGTTGCTTAGCACCTTGTCGTTGCTGAGGTTGGCTTTGTAGTTTACTATTTTCAACTAAGCAATGTGGTTGATGCAGAAGAATATCTAGGGTCATCAAATTTCTGATCACTTTGTTTTTCATTTTGAAGATCACTTGATCCTTTGGTAGTGGAAACTGGGCCTTTTTCTGGATGGTTTTTCTGTCATCTCTTGCATGTCATAGATGTGGTTTAGTGTAAGTTGGGCATCTATTCTCTACTTACCTGACCTGTAGGTATTGGTTTCTTCTGAGGTGCCCATCAAAGTCCTTAACTTTTTTTTTTTTTTTTGGTACTGGGGATTGAACTCAGGGGCACTCGACCACTGAGCCACAACAGCCCTATTTTGTGTTTTATATAGAGACAGGGTCTCACTGAGTTGCTTAGTGCCTCGCCATTGCTGAGGCTGGCTTTGAACTCGTGATTTTCCTGTCTCAGCCTCCCTAGGTGCTGGGATTACAAGCGTGAGCCACCGTGCCTGGCTGAAAGTCCTTAACTTTTGACTTTGTCAAGTAAATGGTTCTGTGACTTGCTTGGGTTTTGGCACTTTTACTTTCATTTCACCATAAGATAATATGAGTTAAAATTGTTTTTCTTTTCTTTTTTTCTTTTTGGTACTAGGAATTGAACTCATGGGCACTGGGCCAGTGAGCCACATCCCAGCCGTATTTTGTATTTAGAGAAAGAGACAGGGTCTCGCTGAGTTGCTTAGGGCCTTGCTCTTGATGAAGCTGGCTTTGAACTCAGAATCCTCCAGCCTTAGCCTCCCAAGCTGCTAGAATTACAGGTGTGTGCCAGTGCACCTAGCTTAGAATTGATTTTAATGAGTAAATTTTCAAAGTGTGAACATGCACAACTGTGAGGTAGTGAGGAAAGAGACAGAAAAAGAAGTAAAAGTCAACAAAGGGCTTGGGACTGTGCCCGTGGACATTGTGAAAATGCCAAGGTTTTCTGGTTGGATATATTACCAGGAGTGCTTTGTTGGTTTCAGTTGTCAAAGGAGCTATAAGAATGTGTTGTCTTAGCCAGGCGCGGTGGCTCAAGCCTGTAATCCCAGCACTTAGGGAGGCTGAGACAGGAGAATCGTGAGTTCAAAGCCAGCCTCAGCAACGGCGAGGTGCTAAGCAACTCGGTGAGACCCTGTCTCTACAGAAAACACAAAATAGGGCTGGAGATGTGGCTCAGGGGTCGAGTACCCCTGAGTTCAATCCCCAGTACCAAAAAAAAAAAAAAAAAAAAAAAAAAGAATGTGTTGTCTTTATTTCTCATGTAAGAGCTGGCCATCAGCTACCTGCCCTCTTCTACAAATTAGCTGCATGAGTGCCTTTATATTTGGAAAGACATTGAAGACTGAAAAAATTCAACATGAAGGCTTAGATTTGTTTGGGTCTCTTTCCCCATGTAAGGAATAGCCACCATGTTACCAAAGCATCTGTGAACTGTTAGCAGTGTTCATTGAGATTCAAATCCATATTTTGTGACTTTGTGAAATATAATAGAGGATATTCTTCCAGTGAGTAGACATCTATAAATATTATATCAAAATTTTGTGTAATGTTTCTTTATAATATCTCAATATTAAGCACTAAATTAAGTATGTAGTGTATCACTATGGTAGTTTTATCTCCTTGACAAGACATTTTTATTGGGGGGGAGATGCTACTAGAAATTGAATTCAATTATGTGTTATATTCCCAGCCCTATTTTTTATATATATATATATATTTTTTGGTATGAGGGATTGAACTCAGGTGTATTTAACCACTGAGCCACATTCGCAGCCCTATTTTGTGTTTTATGTAGAGACAGGGTCTCACTGAGTTGCTTAGTGCCTCACCATTGCTGAGGCTGGCTTTGAACTCGCAATTCTCCTGTCTCAGCCTCCCCAACTGCTGGGAGTACCCGCTTGAGCCACCGCGCTCAGCTTCAAAGGCTATGTCTTTATAGAATATGTATGTGCACTATGGTTAGGATATGGTTAACACCCATGGGTTTTGCATTGCATACTTAGCTCTTAATGTAGTGTTGAGCTAATTGACCCTTTAAGTAATGAAGAGCTGACTCTACAGGGTGATTATCAAGGCATTGGGCCATCACCCTCAGAAGAGACTAATGTTAGTGTCTTGTAGTGAGTTCTTTAAAAAGTAAGGTTATAAGCCAGGCATGGTGGCTCAAGCCTGTAATCCAGCACTTAGGGAGGCTGAGACAGGAGAATCGCGAGTTCAAAGCCAACTTCAGCAATGGCGAGGCACTAAGCAACTCAGTGAGACCCTGTCTCTACATAAAACACAAAAATAGGGCTGGGGATGTGGCTCAGCGGTCGAATGCCCCTGAGATCAATCTCCAGTACCAAAAAAAAAAAAAAAAAAAGTAAGGTTATAACAAGGCAAGACTTCCTCTAATTTTACCTAATTTCTGTCTATATATGTCATTTTTCCCTGTTTCACATGCTCCTGCCAAAATGTTATCCACCATATTCTAATGCAGACAAGAGGGCACCAATCAGAAGCCAAATTGATGAGACCCTGAACATTGCTCATACAGCCCCAAAAACTTCACTTAAATAATACTGGTTCTTCTGATACAGTGCCCAGTACTTTTGATAGCATCAATAAATGAGATAATGTGCTCTTCAACATAAATAGGTGAGTGTTGATGTTGCATTTATATTTTTAAAATTTTTTTTTAGATGTAGATGGTCACAACACATTTATTTATTTGTTTGTTTATGCATGCATGCTGCTGAGAAACAAATCTAGTGCCTCACACATGCTAGGCAACACTGAGACACAATGCTAGCTCCTTGCATTTATATTTATATTTTTATTATTTATTTATTTTTTTGCTACCAGAGATTGAACTCAGGGGTACTGAAACACTGGGCCACATATGCAGCCCTATTTTGTGTTTTATGTAGAGACAGGTTCTCACTGAGTTGCTTAGTGCCTCACCATTGCTGAGGCTAGCTTTCAACTCGCAATTCTCCTGTCTCAGTCTCCCAAAGTGCTGGGATTACAAGCGTAAGACATCCTGTCTTGCTGCATTTACATTTTTAAATCAAATATAATATAGAAGCCACAAGCTCAAAATGCTCTAGTACTAGTTTCTATGTTTACCTACATAGCTTTCTTTAATTTTTTTTTTATTATTTTGTATATCTTTATGGTATTTTCTTTTACCATTCCATTTAAGTTTAGTGAGTCATTTGGCATTTCCTATAGGACTTGTTTCCTAAAAAGGAAAGCTAATTTTTTATTGTAGGAGAGCATATCAATTTTTTTTTTTTTTTTTTTTTTTTGGTACTGGGGATTGAGCTCAGGGGTACTCAACCACTGAGCCACGTCCCCAGCCGTATTTTGTGTTTTATGTAGAGACAGGGTTTCACTGAGTAGCTTAGCGCCTCACCATTGCTGAGGCTGGCTTTGAACTCGTGATTCTCCTGTCTCAGCCTCCCTAAGTGCTGGGATTACAGGCTTGAGCCACCACGCTTGGCTGCTTATCAATTTTTCTTTTCTTTCTTTACATTGTTTTTTTTTTGTTGCTGGTGATTGTATTTATTATCCCCCATCACATATGTTACTTATTTTTCCTGTATTTCCAGTGCAGAGACTACTTGCATCCTAACGATTATTAGCCATTTTGGTTGTCAGATTTGTTGCTGTGCTATTGCAGATTTTCACTGACTAATTTCACATGTCAAGAGCCCCAAAGTATAAGAGCAATAATGCCTAAATTAGACATGATATACAGGCATCTTTAAGTATTAATTCACATCACCTAGGGAAGATGAATAAATAAAATAGTATATTTTAGAGAGAAAAATGCATTCACTGACATTTTAAAATAGTATATTGTATGAATTATTCTATTTTTATTAGGAATTGTCAACATTTTACTGCACTTAATTTATCAATTTATTAATATGCAGATACATATAAAAGAAAGCAGTTGTCAGCTATTTCACTGCTCCAACTAAAAGACCCAAAAAACACAATAGTAAAAGAGGAAAATTTCATTTGGGGACTTGCAGTTTCAGCGTTCTCTAGTCTATAGAAGGTGACTCCATTTCTCCAGTGCCCAAGGTGAGGAATAACATCATGATAGAAGTGTGTGATGTAGGAAATTGTCTCACATCATGATCAGCAAGTAGAGATTCCACCCTCCAGATTCAAATATATTCCCCAAAGGCAAACCCCCAAGGACCCACCTCCCTCACTCACATCCTACCTGAATTAAGTCACCACTCAGTTAATGCAGTCATGAGGCTATTTTAGTGATTGGGTTAAGGATCTCATAACCCAATAATTTCTCATCTAAATCTTGCATTGTCTCATAAATGAGCATTCAGGGGACACCTCACATTGAAATCAAAACAGCAGTCTATAATTTTAGGTACTATCTGCAATCTCAGGCATTTCCAAGTCTATAAGCAAACTATTGAGGACTTATTTTAAAATAAAACATAAAAAGTCCTGATATTGTGGCTTACTGTCATGCCCCCATAGGTTCCAGAGCATAGAACAAAAATTAAAAAAAAAAAAATAGAAACAAGAAAAGGCTTGGGATGCAAATTGGTGGTTAAGTGCCCTAGGCATTAATCTCTGGACAAAAAACAACAAAAAAACTACTAGATTAATTGGGTAACTTAGCCAGAGATGATATAGCTCAGTGTTTGAGCACTCCTAGGTTTGATCTCCAGTACAAAGAATAAGAATAAAAGCCAGGTGCAGTGGCTCAAGCCTATAATCCCAGCACTTAGGGAGGCTGAGACAGGAGAATTGCAAGTTCAAAGCCAGCCTCAGCAACAGGAAGGCAGTAAGCAACTCAGTGAGACACTGTCTCTACACAAAACACAAAATAGAGCTGAGGATATGGCTCAGTGGTCGAGTGTCCCTGAGTTTAATACCCAGTACTGAAAAAAAAAAAGAACAAGAATAAAAATAATAAAATAAAACTTGTTTTATAATGGAGAAAAAGACATAGAACCATGGAAAATATATAACAAAAACTATTTAATTGAAGAGAGCACCACTAATTTACTAAGGTAATTTCCAAAGTAAAATTAAATAAAACAAATTTATCAATACTTGAGGTAAGTTAGTAGATATATAGAATTTATAAGGGAGTTGCTCCTACACATTCTACAAGAACAATGCTAGATAAACTGAAAATAAATGATGGTTTTCCCTCAGCCCATATGAGGACTGTTTTCTGTAGGTGAGAAACTACTCTGGAACTGGGCACCTGGTGGACTGCAAGATACAGAATCCAGAAGCTTTTGATTGCACCATGAAAAACAATGTAAATTGGTAAAATTAAACTGCTATTTTTGAACTATGTTACATGTATGTGTGGGGGTGGTGAATAACAATGTTAAGCACATGAGTCTGCAGAGTCCCTATTCTTTTACATGTTTTTCTTCAAAAACCCCAAAAGGTGTGTCAGGAAAATAGGTTAGGGTAGAATCCTGAGAATGCTTCCCATGTGGTGTGAGGTTTTTCTAAATTTTTGTGGTACTAGAAACATACATTGTATATATGAGATTTACATTGTTGCTCTCAAGATCCATGAAGAAACAAGAAAAATATATATTTCTATTTTCCATTATAGTTTTGTTTTCACTTTTATTTTGTTTTCATGCTCTGTATTTCTAGACCAGCAATTATAAATAGTTGAAATTATGTTTAGTTCTTTTGTTGTTCATTAGTTTTTTTTTAATTTTTTTTTTTTAGTTGTTGATGGATCTTTATTTCATTCATTTATTACCTATAAGTGGTGCTGAAAATCGAACCCAGTGCCTCACGCATGCTGAGCAGGCACTCTACCACTGAGCTACAGCCCCAGCCCCTGTTCATTAGTTTTGCTGGGCTAAACTTTCATGAATCTCTTCATGCTGAAGTCTCTCAAAGAATCACATTTTTAATGACTGTATACCAAGTGACTTATGAGCTTTTCTTCTAATGGAAGATAGTGACACATTATCTTTCAAGCAGGATTAAACTGAAACAACTCACAATCACCTTTGAAGGAGTCACACTATTATGTCCATTATCGGCTTCTTGGATGTGATGATGACCTGAATAAATGCAATCAAATTATTTTTATTGAATCCAAAATTTCTCTTTGGTATGCTCAGCATAAAATGACAAATTGTGAGTTCAAAGCCAGCCTCAGCAATTTAGTGAGGCACTAAGCAACTCAGTGAGACCCTGTCTCTATATAAAATACAAAATAGGGCTGGGAATGTGGCACACTGGCCAAATGCTCTTGAGTTTTATATCCAGCACCAAAAAAATAAAAAAGTTGCAAGATCTGTGGGACATATAGGATATCAATTTTATCCTCAAAAACAGTAGAAGTTCTAATTCCCCCCCCCCTTTTAAGAGTGAACACTCTATTTTAGCATCTTTCTGAGATTTTACTTCTAGTTGGTGTCTTGTAAAGTTAGACAAAATGACAACTAAAAGTGGAATTACAATTTTATTCAACACTGCTAAGAAACAAGTACACAGAACCTTGGGTTATCCTGGCTACACCCAGCAGCCCAGTTACTGAGAAAGAAGATAATCTCTCACATGGTGACCCACCACCAAACCAATTTAAGCCTTCACACTCAAGTTTACAGCCACGAGTATTGTTTTTCAAATCTCAAAGCACTCTTCCAGTTTATTTGTAAGAACAGTCATATAGCTGATAGCTAATTCTTATATGAGAAATAAAAGTGTCATCTTTTCATGGTTCCATTGAGAATTGTGTAGCATAAAATGCAGAGATGAAAGAAATTCTGGCCAATAAAATGTCCAGGTTCCCCATTTCTCAACTGAGGAACCAATCTTGATATCCTTCTAAAGATAAATGGATAAAAAAACATACACAATGGAATATTACTCAGCATTAAGAGAATAAAATTATGGCATTTGCAGGTACATGGAGGGAGCTGGTGAATATCATGCTAAGCTATGTAAGCTAATCCCAGAAATCTAAAGGACAAATGTTCTCTCTGATAAGTGAATGCTGATATGTAATGGGAGCGTGTGGGGGAAGGAGGGAAGGAGAGATGGGATGAGGGCAGAAAAGATGGTGGAATGAGATGAATATAATTACCCTATGTACATGTATGGCTGTACATGTGGTGTGACACTACATTGTGTACAACTAGAGAAATAAAATTTATGCTACATTTGTGTACAATGAATCAAAGAGCATTCTACCATCATGTATAACTAATTAAAACAAATAAAAAATAAATTTTAAAAAATCCAGGTTTCAACTGAGTAGGAAAAATCTGAAAAGGTAACAGCTTATCTCAAAAATGTAAAACAAGAGTGATCAGGAAATGTATAAAATTATAAAACCTCCTTCTGGGGGTTGGGGATATACCTTAGTTTATAGAATGTTTGCAACATGTGCACAAGGCCCTGGGTTTGATCCCCAGCACCACAAAAATAATAAATAAATAAAAATGAAAAAGAACTCCCTTTTGTGTTTAGTGTTCTTAGTTCTCAATAAAAAGATACATTCCATTAGGTTCATAAGGAAATTATTATTAAGGCAGAAGTTACCAATAATTAAAAGTAAAGAGAACATGTTAATGTGTAGGATGAAAGAAATAATTCCTCAAGGAACACCACATAGTTCACATTACAAGGAAGCTGGTAGTAAGAATCACAAATATACTTACATGTTAATCAGAAATTAAAAGCTGCCTGATCAAGTGATTCTTGACACAGAAAGGTCAGAGAAATTTCAATCATGTTTTCTAGCAGCTTTGTTCAATGTTCTGATAATTACTACTTAATCCTGATCACATTATCATTATGGAAATTTGATTCCATAGGTTTAATTTGCAATAGTGTCTGATTTTCTAATACTACTTTAAAAAGTAAAAGAATTAGATACTTATTGGAATAAAATAACCAGAAATTATTCTCTTCCAATTATGGATGACTTAAATACAAGATTTTCAGTGTGAGTGACTGTGAATCAGCTCATATCAAAATGATGGAAGGACCATACTACCTATGCAGGCACTAAGAGAGAATTATTCTTTGCATTTTCTCCAATCTGATGGCTTCTGGTATACCTTAGCTTGTGAACATAAGTGTTTCTCTTCTGTGTTGATGGAGTCCTTAAAACAGATGAGTCCTTCTCATAATAAGGATGGTGGTAACCAAGCAGGGAGCTACCCTCAAACCACACAGGATCTGGGAAGCATATGATATGATATGAGACCCCTCAATAGGCTTGTTCTTCCAAACATTGTTTGCAAAGTTTGATTAACATCAGTTCAATGCACAGAATGAGCCTGCCTCTGCAGACCCAAACAGGTGATAAAAATTCCTCAAGTGTGTACAGGACTGGGCATTACAAGACATAGCTGATTAAATCCTAAAAACAAAACAAAACAAAACAAAATACAGAAAAAACTGTACTCTCATAAGCTAATTTGAGAGAATCAAATTTAGATGAAAGACAGAGGACAGAGGCACATCCAAATGGATTTACCTCTATTTTGTTTTTACTAAGTTGCTATTAACATTTCCCACAACTGTAGACTCCTGGATCAACTCAATTACTACTTTCTTCATCTTTTGAATATTATCATTATCTTCCACCTACAATGAATATGGGACACTGAATTATCCCCGCATTTATCCACTTATCATTTATCTTTTTTTCTACATACATGTATGTGTATGTGCCTATAGTCTGTCCATATTTCCAAAATTTGGCCATGAAAATTTCTGTGACATCAACTCCTGGAAATACATTTTTGTCATTTCAGGTCAGTGCATCTAAATGCTCCATTCCATATAGTTGGGAAAGATGGGACAGTTGCAAGGCCCTCCTGATTTAACTAATAATCCACTAGAATTAGAGATCAACTTCAGTGCCTCCAGAGGACTTAATTCTCAGTGAGCTTTCTAATACATAGTGCTTTAGTTTTTTAAGCAAGCAGCAGGAATTTTATTTTAAAAGAGAGTAAAATATTCAGAGCCATACATAGTGTTTTAGAGGGCCCCAAAGACCTAGGGCAGTTGTTTTGACCCCATCTTAAAATTGAACCATCTAGATTACATTCCAAATTGTATACTGGTATTTTACTTTCACTGGAAGTAATTTATTGATTATAACTCTTGTCCTTTCCCTACCTCCAATAAGCTTGGAAATGTCAGGATTGAAGAAAATGTTTATGTTATTATTTCCAAAACACTTAGCATAGACTCATCTCATAATGGGAGACATACATATTCTGAAAGTAAAAAAGACCTTTCACCATGCCCTAAAGAGGTAACAACGTGCTTTAGTGGCCTGCTCGACCCCTCGGACTCAGAAACTCGGAAAGTGAAACTCAGAAAGTGAAACTCGGAAAGTGATTTCGTGGAGGTCCCCTGTCTTTCTTGTCTTGCTGGTGAAGGTAACATCAGCCTTTTTGTGGTCCTCTGTGTCTGTTTGTCTTTGTGTAATAAAGTTAGGTCAGGGAACATACCTCCACTTCCTGGTTCATCCGGCAGTCACACAAAAGGGTCTGATCAGCCCGGTGACTGGAACCGCCATAACGCCTGTGGCGTATGGTCTTCCGAGACACGGTGTGAGCATACGGCTGTGGCCTAAAAACAACAGAAGTCCCTCACAAAGCGCAACATACCCTGATCCTAAACATTTCTGTGTTTTTTATGTCTCCTGAGACCCAAACTCACTTCCTTCTCATAATCCTCAGGTTTTTTTCCTGTCCTCTTTGCTTTCAATTTCCTTTCTCTAGCTTGTCCTCCTGCTATCATTACTGTTACTTTCACTTTAAAGTTTCTTGTCTCCACTCCTTCACCACAGGAAATCTCCTCTCCTCAGTCCTCAATGAGGCAACCCCTACAGCACCCCCACAACATCAATCACATAGCCCTGATCCTTCGTCTTCGACTTCCTGTGAACATCCCCTTCGTGGAAATTTCCCTGCCTCTGACACCCATTGTATTTACCATACCCTGCCTTCAGTGCCCGATGCAGTCACTCCTCCTCCTCCCTACCTTACTTCCTCTGCCTGTGACCCACCCACTCCTCTCCTTTCAATCCTTTTTGCCCAACTCCACCCACCACACAAGCTCACATGGTTAATCTCCAGGCAGATGGCAATGTACGCCCCTGGATCCCCACCCCGGTTTCTGAGCTTACTAAACTACTGCAGACTTTACAAGATCTTCCCTTAACAGTGACCACTCATGATTTTCCCTCGAGCAAACCCATTCCTATGGCCTCTTGTGTGTTTACAGATGCCAACACTCATCATCTTGGATACATTGTAATGGGATGTAATGTAACAAATGATCAATTTGTCCAAAGGCATTCTGATTCTGCCCAAGTAGCTGAATTGACTGCACTTATCCTGGTGCTGGTAAGATATCAGACCATTCCTCTTAATATAATGTCTAATAGCATATATGCTGTCAAAGTCTGCTCTTCCATTGCTTATTCCACTTTTAGGCCCCGGTACTGTCCTGTTGATCAGCCTATGGCTACCCTAAAGGTTGTACTAGAAATAAGACAGCAACCATGGTATATTATGCACATTTGCTCCCATTCCGGGTTACCTGGCTTCCTATCAGAGGGGAATACCTCTACTGACAAACTTGTAAGTCAGGCTAAAGTCATGGTGTCTACTCTAGAACAAGCTGGAGCCTTACACCAGAGGTTTCACCTCTCAGCAAATAGTCTTCATCACTTATTGCCTGAAATTCCAATCCAACAATGCAAACATCTCATTCATACATGCTCTTCGTGTGGTCCATTGTTACCATTGGGCCCACTCCAACCAAAGAAAGCCAACCCCTGTGAGCTGACATCCAACTCCCTATGGCAGATGGATGTCACTCATATCACTACCTTTGGGAAACTTAAATTTGTACACGTGATGATTGACACCTATTCCTCCCTTGTGTATACTACTGCCCTCACAGGGGAAAAAGCAGCCCATGTGATTAAGGCTCTGAAGCAAACAATGCTATTCATAGGTGTCCCATGGTCAATCAAAACAGACAATGGCCAGGCCAATTCCCTCAGATTGAAGGAATTTTTAACTTCTTGGGGAATTTCCCATACCAAAAGGATTCTCTATAACCCCCAGGGACAAACAATCATTGAAAGAACCAATCACACTCTAAAGGAGATGCTTCAGAAACTTGATTCTACTGAAAAGGACCCTTCTTTGAAATTGTTAGATGCATTATTTACCCTTAACTATCTCACTTTTGACAAACAAGGCCTCAATGCAGCAATCCGACACTGGAGTCCATTTACCTTCCCTACTCCCATTCCCTTGGTATGATGAAAAGACCCTTTGACCCTTCAATGGAAGGGCCCAGACCCTCTGCTCATACAAGGGTGAGGCTATGCTTGTGTCTTCCCCCCAACAGAATCTAAGCCTCTTTGGATCCCAGCCAGGAATATTCATCCAAGCCTCTCTCATGAAGGCAACAAAACTTCTCACATGAAGAAAGAAGTCACTTGTGTGAGTACCTAAAATGCAATACCCCCTTATACTACTATTGGTCTTCTAGGGCACTGCTGCCTCCTGGTGGGTTCGTGTCCCCACTCCTGGAATACTGCTGCCCATAGGCCTTGATGACCCTGTCCTGCCCTTCCTCTTAGCTACCAATGAGTCAACACTATGTCCTGTCACTTCTGACCCCACAGCCTCTCAGACAAATAGATCTTCTGAGATTACCCCCTTTAGACTCTATAACTTGGAGAAACTGTCTATTACCCAACCATATATCCTCATTCATGGGGAAGCCATCACATGATCCAGTTTCATACCATGACTCTCCACAATAACATATTAAAACTTAACAAGCTCTTTTAGTTCATATCATTAAAGATTTGCAGGAATGCAAGAAAATTTCTGCCACATAGATTGCAGACCTTGAGAACATGAGAAGCTCATCCAGAGGGGTGGTTCCAAGATGGCGGCCTAGACAGTCCACTCTGCACTAGGCTCTCAGGGACCAAGGCTGGAAGTGGTGGAGGCGCCGTTTTCCAGCCAGCTTCCCGGCATCATTCTGCAGCTCAACATCCCACGCAGGAATTTCACTCGAGTATGTGTGAGTACAGGATCACCGGGAGGCAGCGGTAGCCGGGAGGCGTGGCTTCGGCGCCGGCCGGAGAAACACGGTTGCAGCCCCGGCCTTGGCCCAGGGCTAGGGCTATCCGAGACTGAGACTGGAAGTGGCGGGGTGCCATCTTCCAACCAGTTTTTTGGCAGCTCTCTGCACCTTGCCGCCCCACACAAGAGTCTCGCTCGCGTGTGTGAGCGCAGGGCCACCAGGAGGCAGCGGTAGCCGGGAGGCGTGGCTTCGGCGCCCACCCGTGGAGTGCAGTTGTGGTGGGGGATCCGGCCCAGGGATTCAGCCCAGAGTTTGCCCCGGGCGTGTCGGGCCTGCTTCCGCACAGGGTGCCTGGCCCCAGTGCCCACCCAACCGTGAGAGACCGCTAGCAGTTGCTTCTGTGGACTGTCTCCTGAGTGGAACCCCAGCTATTGTTCTTTGTGGACCACCCTCTAACACAGCGGAACTTCCTACACACCAGGGGGTGAAGAACACCTGGGAGCAAACCTTGGCCACGGTGGAACAGTGACTCCACCAGTGGCCCAGAGTTTCACCTTGGCCTGGGACCAGTACCAAGGATACCAGCCGGGAAAGTCCAGCAAAT
>PVHX01024140.1:0-24536 GCA_004024805.1 Geosciurus inauris
TATGTGGTGCTGAGGATCGAACCCAGTGCCTCATGCGTGCTAGGCGAGCACGCTACCACTGCGCCATAATACCAGCCCATTACGTTGTTTTTTTTTAATATTTATTTTTTAGTTGTAAGTGGACAGAATATCTTTATTTTATTTTTATGTGGTGCTGAGGATCGAACCCAGTGCCTCAAGCGTGCTAGGCGAGCACTCTACCACTGAGCCACAATCCCAGCCCCACTTTTTTTTTTTTTTTTTTGAGATAGGGTTTTATCAAATTGCTGAGGCTGGCCTTCCCCCAGCCTTAGCCTCCCCAGTCACTGTGATTATAGACATGCATCTGGCTGTACAGAGATTATTAAACCTGTGATCTGGTGGTGTTTTTAAACTAGAACAAAGTAAAGAACTAAACATATCAAGATTTGGTCATTTTTACTGCGGTCTTCAAGGCAGAGCATCCCATTTTCTTTGGCAGCATATAAAGTCCCATATGTCAAAACTCGAGAACACATGGAGCCTTCTATGAAAGCATGGTGTGTTATCTGCCAAAAAGATATTAAATCAACCAAATTCATCTGGTGTTTTCTGTAAATATCTCACTATTCTTGTCTAGCATCTTGTAAGTATCGACTGTGTTTGTGAAAATAGAATTCTAGGGACGATTTACCCTATTTTCTGTGATTTCACTAAAAAGAAAAACCATATTGTTTTATTTGTATAGTTCATGTCAGAAATGTTTTGATATTAAAATTCCGTGTTAGCATTTTATTCTTGGCACCATGAAGTCATAATATTGCCCAAACTAAGAAATGTGTAATTTATTTGAAAGTTACTCGTATGGATATTTCATAATCTATCATCAGCAACAAATATTAGCATGTATCATAGAAAGCACAGAGTACGCGGAAGGATATTAGAATATATGGCACACATTTTTTTGCTGTTCAGAGGTTGACTGTGTAGATGGGGAGATGGTATGTCAACAGGTTTAAGAAGAATTCGTACTAGCCTTTTTTAAAACTATGAATTACTATGCTCTAGTATTATGCTTTTCATGATTATCTCATTCAATCCTCACATGGCCCATTGTGACAAATAGCATGTCCCCATCACAAATGAGGACACTAAACTTAACAGGACCTTGAACTTTACTTGAGGATGTGCCCCTTCATTTGATGATCGTTTCTTAAATATTAGATATCACATAATGTAAGAATTGAAGGGAAGTAGAGCGCTACTTAGCAGCATTCAATCTGGGCTTCAGAGCTCAGTTGAATTTTAGTGAGAGGGAAGGAAGAGGATGAGTACCCCAGGCTAAGGAAAGGGCAACCCCAAGGCGGGACACACGAAAGCGAGTGTGGTGAGAACTGGCCCATGGGACTATATGCAGCATTTCTAAAAGACTGGCAAGAATGGGCGCGGTGGCTCACGCCTGTAATCACAGCACTTCGGGAGGCTGAGACAGGAGAATCACGAGTTCCAAGCCAGCCTCAGCAACAGCGAGACGCTAAGCAACTCAGTGAGACCTTGTCTCTACATAAAACACAAAATAGGCCTGGGGATGTGGCTCAGTGGTCGAATACCCTGAGTTCAATCCCCACTACTGGGGAAAAAAAAAGACTGGCAAGAAGCATTTGGGGACAAATTGTTGAATGCTTTCAGTATAAAGCTAAGGAATTTAGACTTTATTACACAGAAAATGGTGAGTGAAAACTATTCAACACATGTTTAGATTATGTAAATTATTACAGCAACATTTATTTAAAAATCCAAAAATATGAGTATAGAGAGAATAAGGCAGCTTCATCCTGCCATTATTTTACTCCTCGACCATAATCACTGTTCGTAGTTTTGGTATGACCTTCTAACCTTTAAAAATTCACAAGAATATAGGACTACTTTTCAACATAAGTGGCATTATACCAGACACCCTTTCTTTATAGTCAATATACATTTTTACTCAGTAATGTACTGTAAATGTCTTTGTGTGTCAGTACATATTATGGAAGTTTTGAATAACTTGAAGCTGTTCAAAGCTTGGATGTGCTAAAAAAATTTTTAAAAAATATAGAAAACATATTAATATTATGTGTGTACTTTGTGTGCTTCCCAATTATTTCTTTAGGCTAAATTCTTTTTTTTTTTTTTTTAATTTTTTTTATAGACATGTTTTATTTATTTATTTATACGTGGTGCTGAGGATCGAACCCAGGGCCTCCCGCATGCGAGGCAAGCGCTCTACCGCTGAGCTACAATCCCAGCCCCTCTTTTTTTTTTTTTTAATATTTTTTTTAGTTGTTGATGGACACAATGTCTTTATTGCTTCGTATGTGGTGCTGAGGATCGAACCCAGGGCCTCCCGCATGCCTCTACCGCTGAGCTACAATCCCAGCCCTAGGCTAAATTCTTAAAAGTGAAATTGCCCGGGCTGGGATTGTGGCTCAGTGGTAGAGTGTTTGCCACACATGCGGGAGGTACTGGGTTCGATTCTCAGCACCACATAAAAATAAATAAAATAAAGATATTGTGTCCATCTATGATTAAAAAAAAAGTATTTAAAGAAAAGGTGGAATTGCTGGTTACATACATATTAGAATTTGATACATACTTTCAAATTGCTCTCTGGAAGACTTGTATCAATTTACACCCTTAATGAAGGTGTTCAAAATTTTTTTTCCTCTGCATATTCACCAATATTAGATTTTCTCAACAAAAATGCTTTTTGAACAAGGCTGTGACATGATCCCAGCTATGGTATGTTAGGTAGCTAGCTTATTCCAGATCATTGTTTTTAATGCGTGATTCACTGTCTATTTAAAGTCTTAAAATCAACAACTGTGTAATCAGACACTAAGGAAAAGAACATTTCTAATACATTAGGAAGAGTGACTAAACATAAAATAAATCTTACCTGGCAGAAAACTAAATTGATTGCACTAAGTCAATGGTTCTCCAACCTTGGTGCACATTGAAACCATCTGAGGAGCTTTAAAAATTATTAATGTCTGGGTCTCACCCCCAAATTTTCATTTAATTGGTCTGTAGCATGACCTTAGTATGTTTGTTTGTTTGTTTGTTTTGAGATTTTTTCTAAAGCCCCAATGTGAGCTACAACTGAGAATTTCAGGTTTAGATATTAATTTTACAAGCTCCCAGAGTCCATGCCCACCTACCTCATAAAGATGCCTGATGTAGCTTCCTTTTTTCCTGAGGTCTCCTTAAAAGAATGAGGATTGAAAGTATGGTATGGATTCCATGTTTGAGGGGGATTTCACAGAAGTCCAACCAGGAACTGTATACTATAAGTCTCAGGAAGTACATTATCTCTTTTCTTGGCAAAGACCCTGGATTTTCTTCCCCAGGGTTTAAGTTCATTTCTACACTTTGTTCTGTAATGACTAAGGAACATAAGTATTCACAGACTTGAATCAGATATTTTGTTAGGCCTCAGGTGAATTAAATAGAAGCCTAGCAAAACAATAAAATAAAACAAATTAATAAATAAATAAATATGGTTTCTAAAACAGTCTCTGTAAGATGAAATGTACCCGTTAGAGCAGGTCTGGCCTGCCTAACATGTGGAGAGGGTAGGATTTATTCAAGTCAGCATTAGTGGAATAGTGATGACCTGGTCCAGTGGAGATCTGTTCTTCTGGTACTTTAACTGCATGAAATCTAACTTCTCCCACATTGTTGCTCTATAATCCTTAAACATATTCACCATAATTAATGATATTGGAAGGGAAATCCCATCGTGTTTTGAGGGATGAGTGTCCCCTTATTCTGCTGACTGAGAGAATGAGTCACTCGCTTCCCATAGAGTTTGGGATATTTTGGTGCTCCATGTCAACCTGTCATTGCCAAGCAGCAGCTGACACTTAAAAGTGAACTTCTGACCTTCAGAGATGAAAACTGAGCTCTAAACCTTGATATTCCTAGTTTCATATTTGCCTAAGTTGGTGACTAAGGTTGTAAGAGCTGCCCTTTCTAGGTATGATGAGAAGGAGGTTGCTGATCATTGGCAACAGAGCATCAGATCTGCGATTCATTTTCTGACAGTTCATTGGAAATAGGCTGATTCTACCACTAGTATGCTAATGAACCAGCTCTCAGAGCAGGCGGTGGAGGTGGGGGGACGGGGATAGATAGGAAGGGTTTGGAGTAGAAAGGACAGAGAACCTGATTTGTAGCATTTGCCATTTTCAGTGATATAAAAATTCCCATTGTGTTTGATTTCAAGCTACCAAGATTTAATAAATAGCTCACACAATTCCCAAACATTTAATTATCAACTCTCTCCAGCCTGTAGCTCCAGTACATTACTGGCTCTACCTTATTAAGAATCAACAACCTTGGTTTTCTGGTGGATAATTATAAACCAACAGCCAAGTACAGTGTAATTATTAAAACTAAAGTAATTTTTGTTGCTCAAATTCAGTCTGAGTGAGCAGCAGATGCTAGTTTACACCCAGACCACAAGTTTCTCAACACCTACTTGCAAAGACTCTGAAGGGGCTAATAATGGAAAATCTCAGCTCTTAACACTTCAAAGAGGCTTATTAAGTGAAATAATCATTCTGGGCCAGGACCATGGAATAGGCTGGCATTTAAAAATTGTTAAATCTAATAACTCAAACAACTTATCCACCATCACGGCTACAGGCTTGACCATACTCCTCTTTTTTCATAAGATTCAAATATTTTTTCAGGAGTGAGAAGCCATTCCAAATCCCAGCTTACTTGACTCAAACATGAGTTGAAATCTCTTTGAAAGAAAGAACTTCCCTTTTTTCTTCCAAATTCTATATATATCAAGTGATGCTTCTAAGAACAAGAGGCACTGGTTAATCTGGCTCCTATTTCAATATGAAACCAGTCTACCTTTCTCTAAAAAATCATTATTTTTTACATATGTTTGTAGGAGGTAGTCATTTTTATTTAGGACTGTTCCGTTAAAAATGTCAGAAATAGCCTGGCATGGTGGCACATGCCTGTGACACTGGAGGCTGAGGCAGGAGGATCACAAGCTCAAGGCCAGCCTTAGCAACTTAGTGAGGCCCTAAGCAACTTAGCAAGACCCAGTCTCAAAATATAAAAGGGGCTGTGGATGGAGTTAAGCATGCCTGGGTTCAATCCCCAGTACCAAAAGGAAAAAAGAAAAAGTCAGAAATATGAGTGAAAACATGTTAACAAATAACTATTTGAAATAATCATGTGTTTGTGCTTTCCATAGTACTAGGTCATAAAAGCTACTTATTATTATATAATAACAACTTGCATTTGTGTAGTATAGAGGTTAAGAGCAATCTGGAGTCTGAACAAATATAATTTACACATTTAATATGCAATTAATGTGCAGTGTGACTTTGAGCAAGTTGTATACCATCTTTAAGACTTAGGATCCTCGGGCTGGGATTGTAGCTTAGCGGTAGAGCGCTTGCCTCGCATGCATGAGGCCCTGGGTTTGATCCTCAGCACCACATACAAAGCAATAAAATAAAGATATTGTGTCCATCTACAACTAAAAAAATTTAAAAAAAAAGACTTAGGATCCTCATTTGTAAAATGGATATAAAAATAGTACTATTTCATGAGGCCACTGTGAGGATTAAATGAGATAATGTAAACATAGCACTTGGCATACGCTTGGTATTTAATAGATACACAAATCATGAAAGTATTGTTACATTGCTATTCTTTTGATCCTTGCAAGAGTTCTTTAATCAACTCAATCTCATATGATTTTTATTATAATCATGGAAAATATGTAAAATAAATATTAGTATAGCTCTTTAAAGATGAGAAAATGGAGGCTGAGAAAAAAATTAAAAGATGGAACAGTTGATAGATCGCAGTGCTGAGACTTGCTTTTTACTACAATATGTTTTATGTATAATTAGCCATAACACTACTTTGCTGACTTAAAATAGGATTAAAGCATTAAGCAGCAATAAGAATGGTATTTTAGGGCTGGGATTGTAGCTCAGCGGTAGAGCACTTGCCTCGCATGCGTGAGGCCCTGGGTTTGATCCTCAGCACCACATACAAAGCAATAAAATAAAGACATTGTGTCCATCTATAACTAAAAAAATACTTTAAAAAAAAAAAGAATGGTATTTTAATAAAAGGATATTTCTTATTCATGAGTAAGGGAAATCTTGCTTATAAGGATTTTATAAATGCTACTACTTAAAAATAGCCACAAATTTCTTTTATCAAGTGCATTTCCAAATGTGTATCAAGCATGATTTTATAAAGTCTATATGCCTTTACATATAAAGTATGTAACTTTATATATGTGTGTTTTATAAATATGTTAAATACTTTATATCCCTCTTGATCCTCAGAACAACTGTCAGAGGTAGGTATCCTTTTATAGATAATAATAATAATAATAATAGGGTTGGGACTATAGCTCAGTGGTAGAGCGCTTGCCTCGCATGCGTGAGGCACTGGGTTCAATCCTCAGCACCACATTAAAAAAGAAAGAAGATATTTGTGTCCATCTACAACTAAAAAAAATAAAAATAATAATAGTTAACTTTTATGAGCATGTAGTCTGGGACAAATATTTAGCCAAGTATTTAACATTCATTATCTCATGTTAATTAGCCCAATAATTCTGAGATAGGGAGCTGCTATTATTATCCCAATTTAATAACAGAGATAATATATAGACAAATTTGCTATTAAAATTGTAGAGTAGGAAACTTTTTATTTGACGTTATCTCACTTATTTGATTATTTAATTTAAAAGTCCTGCCAGGATTATCTTGCCAGAGCCAGTCCCATTAAAAATAATCATTGTTATTGACATAGGCTTGGCATTTAATAGCACAGCAGATCATGAAAGTATGGTTACATTATTGTTCTTTTGTAGGGATCAAGAGAAACAGATGAAATTATGGTCAGATTATGTTTGTACATTCCTTTGAAGCCACTCCCTCCTCCAGATCTGTAGAATAAAAAGATATGTGGTAAAATAAAAACTTGAATTTGGGAGAGTCTTTCATTAGCCAGGTCCTATCCAGTTTGAGTAAAAATAAATTCAGTTTGGCAACTGCACAGTGAAGAGTAAACTATTCTTAACACTCCATAACACATCATAGTCTTTCCAAAGATAAAAACGGCGATGGGGTCAAAGAAGTATGTTGTTTCAGGGCGTATGTTGCTATTAATAAAACAGTCTCTCTGCAGGAAGTATATACAGACAGCTCACAAAAACAGGAAAGTCACTCAGGAACCTGCTCTAAAACTCAGTCCAGACTCATGGAATTGCCCAACAGTTGTAAGTAGTGGATATCACAAATTAGAAGTCAAAGGAAGATCAGTTTTTCTCATACTTTAGTTCAGACAATGCTGTAATTTTGATCCTGTGAACATTGATCTATGTAGACTAAGCCTAGAACTTTCTGTAACAACCTCTTTATTTTACACACAAAGAAGCTAAGATCAAATTTGAATATAGTGAACATCGTGTGTGTGTGTGTGTGTGTGTATGTGTGTGTGCATGCACATGTGTGCATTTCTGAGACCATATCTCACTAAATTGCACAGGCTGGCCTCAAACTTGGGATCCTCCTTCCTTAGTCTCCCTAGTGACTGAAATTATTATATATATAAGGTGTATATGCTTTTACATATAAAATTTATATATATGTGTGTTTTATATGTGTGTAAAAAACATATATACTTCATATGTAAAATCATATAGACTGTATAAAATCATGCTTGATACACAGTAGACATTTGCAAATGCACTTGATAAAAGAAAATTGTGGTTCTGCCTGCTCAGAATCCATTTCCCCTTTTGGTAACAGCCCAACTTATGGAATTTTCTTTGAGGACCCCTTCATGATTCACAGTTTTTTTATTTTGGATAGACTCCAGGGGTGGATGTGCATCAGGAATGGACAAACAGAGTGACATTAAAGCATTCACTGACAAACTTGAGGCAGAATTTGAATTGAATTATACAGAAGTAAAAGTAAGTCCAAGACCACACAGTTGATGCCAAAGCTAGTACCATGGCCCAAGCCTCCAATCTCTCTGCTCTTTTCATACTGCCGCGCCACAAGGCATACCTAAGTTAAAAATTGTTGTCACTAGTTTAAAAAGTAGCTATAATGTTCCATTTCAACACTAATGAAACAGTCTGCCTCAAGGCCTATGAGTTTTTCTGTTTGTACATTAAGTAGCAAACTGCAACAAAAGCCCACATTTTCTTCTATGTCCTTAAAGAGAGTAATAGTTTATATCAAGGTAAAAAGGGGACAATGGGCCCAGTGTGGTGGGACATGCCTGTAACCCTAGCGGCTCAAGAGGCTGAGGGAAGATTGCAAGTTCAAAACCAGCCTCAGCAACAGTGAGGTGCTAAGCAACTCAGTGAAACCCTGTCTCTAAATAAAACACAAAATAGGGCTGGGAATATGGCTCAGTGATTGAGTGCCCCTGAGTTCAATTCCTGGTATCCGCCCCCCCCAAAAAGAGAGAGTACAATGGTAATTTATATTAAATGTTTCTCTAAGGCCATTTAAAAAATTATTTTATGCCACTAGGATACCACTACATATATTTTATTTTATTTATTTATTTTTTTTATATATATATTTTTTAGTTACAGATGGACACAATGTCTTTATTTTATTGCTTTGTATGTGGTGCTGAGGATCGAACCCAGGGCCTCACGCATGCGAGGCAAGCGCTCTACCGCTGAGCCACAATCCCAGCCCCCCACTACATATATTTTAGATAATCAATGGCCACATTCTGATTCACAGCCATGTGAAGAAGGAACTAGGAAAGAAAAAGTAGGGAGAGTAAAGTTGATCCTTGGTATCCATGGGGAATGTTCTAGGACCCACTTGGGATACCAAAACCCATGAATGCTCCAGTTTCTTATATAACATTGTGTAGTATTTGCATATAATCTGTGCACATCCTCCTGTATACTTTAAATCACCTCTAGATTCCTTAAAGACTTAATATATCACACATCATTTCATTTGCATGGGTTCAACAGAGCACTTAGCAGGCAGTAAATTCAAATTTTGTTTTTTGGAACATTTGGAATTTTTTCCCAAATACTTTTGATCTGGAGTAGGTTGAATCCATGCATGCAGAGCCCACAGATATGGAGGGCTGACTGTGTTTCATGTTCTTGGAATCATCATTTTGGAGTGACTAGATCCTAGGTGATTTCCTGCCATTCATTTATTTTCTCAGTTTTGGGGTAATATTGCATTTCAAAGATAAAAATCCATTTCTAAAAACTAGATTATTTAAAAGTAAATCATTTTTCATCTCTTTTGCTGGGCTCTCACAGCTCCCTCCTGCTCTTTATGTTTTGGCCTTTAATCTCCTCCTCAATTCTGCCTAGACAAAAAGGCTTGTCTATCCCAGTATAAAATTTTCATCAGTGTACTTGTAGGAAAGTATGGCTGGATCAGGGCCAGTGCAACCAGGTTTTCCAGAAAGCAGCTAACAACCAGGAAAACAGTGAGCAATAAAAAGGTGGAGGTTTAGAAAGAGTTCTTAATCAAAACATTAAGAATAAAGATGAGCCATGTGTGGTGGTGCATGCCTATAATCCCAGACACTCAGACTATGTTTTCTTTATGCAGAGTGTGTTTCCTTAAGAATATACAAAAACTGGTAATATTATTTGCCCCTGGAAAAGAAAACCATAGAATTGAAAGGTAGGATGGAGGAATGACATTGACTCTATTCTCTTTTGTCTTTCTGAATTTTGTCACATATAAATATGTTAACAGTGTGACCAAAGCTAAAGATATGTCTACTCTGTGACCCAGCAACTGCACTTGTTGGAATATACTCAAGAGAAATGAGTGCTTATGTCCACTAAAAGGCATGTATAGAATATTTGCAGTAGCTTTTCTCATAATAGAGAAAAATTGAAAATAACCCAAATGTCCATCAACAGAATAGTTTTATAAACAGAAGTATATTTTAGTGTACTACAACACAGCAATAAAAAAAGAACAAACTATGTTACATTTTGATCAGGAAAATAATGTTGAGCTAAGGAGGCCAGCACGGGCTGGAGTCATTGCTCAGGGGCAGAGCATGTGCTTAGCAGGTCCTAGGTTTCTCTTCCCAGCATGAGGGGTGGGATTGCTATGGAGCAAATATTGTTTCTATATATTTAAAGTTCAAATGCAGATTAAAATTTATATATGGTAATAGAAGTCCAAATAGTGGTTTTCTCAGGCAAGGGTGGGGTTGGAAGGAAAGGAGGGTAGTACAAGAGGGTGTGAGAGGTAGCACGGAGAATTTTGAATTCTTAAGATTAGGGTCCAGTCCTATGATCCTAGAAATAAGAGGGCTTGAACCTCTATTATTTACTCTATCAAAGTAATTCTTCTGTCAGACAGATTTCTTAGGTTTGGGGAGGAATGCTCACTATAATGATAGGTAGGGAGATATGTCATATGCATAATGCTAATGTTATTGGTAAAAATTTTTTTCATGGGGCTGGGGTTGTGGCTCAGTGGTAGAGCGCTTGCCTCGCATGCGTGAGGTACTGGGTTCGATCCTCAGCACCACGTAACAATAAATAAATAAAATAAAGGTATTTAAAAAAAATTTTTTTTCATGGTAGGTGTATAAGTTGGTCGTACTGAAATCGTGGGTATGATGCTTGAATTCATAAAAATGTTGAGGTTAGGATTAGGGTTTTAAGTATAAAGCTAAATGTAAAGGTTTTGGGGATGGGTGGATTTAAGAGCGCTCCTATAAATAAAGTTGTGGTAAGAGTGTTTATTAAAATGATATTGGTATATTCGGCATAAAAAATAGGGCCAATGGTCCTGCGGCATATTCTCCATTAAATCCGGAGACGAGTTTTGATTCTCCTTCTGTGAGGTCAAAGAGGGCTCAGTTGGTTTCAGCTAATATAGAAATAAATCATATTATTGCTAAGGGTCAGGTTGGCAGTAGTAGTCAAACGTGTATTGTTGGGTTGTGATTAGGGTGGAGAGGATGAATGAGCCGTTTATTAGTAAGATTGATAGAAGGATGATGGCTAAGGTGACTTCGTAAGAGCTTGTTTGCGCCACAGCTCATAGGGCTCCAATTAAGGCATGTTTGGAGTTGGATGCTCATCCTGACCATATACAGCTAGGCTGGACATTACAAGGATGAATAATACTCCCATGTTTATGTTGATTAGGGGCTCAGGTATTGGTAGGGGAATTCATATTTTAAGTGCTAAGGTAAGGGCAAGAGAGGGGGCAATAATAAATAGTACCATTGAGGATGTAAGAGGTTTGAGTGGTTCTTTAATGAAAAGTTTTACTGCATCAGCAAATGGTTGCAATAAGCCGTAAGGTCCTACTACATTTGGGCCTTTTCGAAGTTGTATATAACCTAATCATTTTTGCTCTACTAAAGTTAAGAAGGCCATTGCTACTATTACAGGGAAAATTAGGAGGAGCAGGTTGATTAAAAACATTGATTGTTAAGGAGTTGTGGGCTGGGGTTGTGACTTAGTGATAGAGCATTTGCCTCACATATGTGAGTCACTGGGTTCGATTCTCAGCACCACATAAAAACAAATAAAACAAAATAAAGGTATTACATCCATCTACAACTAAAAAAAAAAAAAAAAAGAAGAGGAGTTGAACCTCTGAGTATAAAGTTTGAAGTCCTATGCAATTGCCGGGCTCTGTCATCGTAACAAGCCCTGTTCTAGGGTGGGGTTAGTGGTATTTTATTAGATTTAGATTATTTCATCTTTTGGTTGAAGGCATGGTTGTAGGATTGGCCTTTTCTCCCTTGTCCTTTCGTACTGGGGGAAAAATCTAATAGATATTAGTAGGAGTAAGGGAAATTTTGTGGTTGCTGGGCATTTTTTTGTTTGTTTTTTTGAACAGTACTAGGGATTGAACCCAGGGCCGCTTAACCATTGAGCCACATCCCCAGCCCTATTTTGTATTTTATTTAGAGGCAAGGTCTCACTGAGTTGCTTAGTTCCTCGCTATTTATGAAGCTGGCTTTGAACTCCTGATCCTCCTCTCAGTCCCCTGAGCCTCTGAGATTACAGGTGTGCATCACTTTGCCCAGTGCTAGGCATCTTTTATATATTGACCAGGTGTTGTTTCAATGGGTACATACATACGTAAAACATGCATATATATGTATTTAAAAATTGAGGTTTACTCTAAATAGTAATGTATTTCACTGCATGTTATATACCTCAATAAAAAAGTCTATAGCTGGGGCTGGGATTGTAGCTCAGCGGTAGAGTGCTTGCCTCGCATGCGTGAGGCCCTGGGTTCGATCCTCAGCACCACATACAAAGCAATAAAATAAAGACATTGTGTCGATCTACAACTAAAAAAATATTTAAAAAAAAAAGTTTATAGCTGAGTGCTACAAAAAAGAAAGAAAGAGTTGTTGTTGTTTTCTTTTCTTTTTTTTTTAAATATATTTTTAGCTGTAGATGGACATAATGTATTTATTTTATTGCTTTGTATGTGGTGCTGAGGATGGAACCCAGGGCCTCACGCATGCGAGGCAAGCGCTCTACCGCTGAGCTACAATCCCAGCCCCATGTTGTTGTTTTCTTTTAGATGCTGGAGATAAAATCCAGGGCCTCATAGGTACTAGGTAAGCTCTCTACCACTGAGCTATACTCTTAACCAAAAACACATTTTTTTCTTTAAAAAAAAAAAAGCATGGAATCCTTATACTACTGCTCTGATTTGGATGTGGTTTGGTCATTGGGGACATCGCCCTTAAAAGGGATTAATGTAGCTCTCATGGGACCCCAGTTAGTTTCTGCAAGAGTGGGTTGTTCTAAAAAGAGCAAACCTTGCCTCTGACTCCATCTGGCTCCTGTCTTGCCATATGGATTCTGCTATTGTGCTGCCATCTGCCATGAGAGTCTCACCAGAGGCTGAACTGATTGGGCCACCCAATCTTGGATTTTCAGCTTCCAAAACTGTAAGCTAAATAAACCTCTTTTTAAAATAAAGTACCTAGTCTCAGATATTTTGGTATAGCAATAGAAAATAGACTAATACAATTGCCAATTTAAAAAAAAAGAAGATAAAATGATATTTTCAAAAGTTTACCCAAATAGCAAGCGATTTCTTCCTTTACATTGATAAAAGTCAGTGCAACCTCTATACTAAGAATCAATAAAGAAAGCAATAGATTAAAATAGTAAGAATTTCCTTAAAGAAAAAAAGGTAAAATAACTATTGATTGTTAAGAATAAAATTCGCTGGGTGCAGTGGCGCATGCCTGTAATCTCAGCACTTGGGGAGGCTGAGCCAGGAGAATTGCGAGTTCAAAGCCAGCCTCAGCAATGGTGAGGCGCTAAGCAACTCAGCGAGACCCTGTCTCTACATAAAACACAAAATAGGGTTGGGGATGTGGCTCAGTGGTCGAGTGCCCCTGAGTTCAATCCTTGTTACCAAAAAAAAAAAAAAAATAAAATAAAATTTTGATTAAACCAATTATAAAAAAAGAAATGATTTTTCTATCATGGTGCTAAGTCTTCTAAGACTTAGCTTATATAATGCTTCAGACCACCAGAGGCAGGAAAGATTTTTTTATAAATTTGTTAAGCAATTTTTAGAAATGTAGATGAATTTCAGGGAGGTTTTGACTGACATTTTATCCAGGGATACCATGGTAACCAGGAGAGAGTTCAGTTTGTGGACAAGTGGCGGAAAGAAATGGAAGGCCTAAGGGCAATGTTGGGTAAATAAGGCTTATCTGGTCCACAGAGAGGCAGAACAATGGTGATCTTTGTAGGAAAAAGGACAGAAGAACCAATGGTCAGGAAGAAGAGAGGCAAGAAACAGGGCTTTCACCACCCAGAGTATTTAAAAGTGAAGAAAAACAGGTATGTGAAACTGTAAAATAAGCTGCTTTAGGATATATCAGAAGAGCTCAAGAACAAGGGAAGGGAGAGAGAGAGTCACTCAGAGTGAGAGCAACCATGCTGCTTTCACAGGAGAGGCAGGAAGGTGCCAACAGCAGGTGTCTGGGTCAGCCTACCACACCGAGGGACTGGGACTTCTTGACACTGAGGGTTTTGTACTTCTAGTTTGTCAGGTTTTTTTTTCCCCCTTAATGAGTTCTTTTCCTGATTACAAAATAATAGGGGCTCATTGTAGAAAAATTGGGAAATACAGTTTTAAGGAGAAACCAAAAATCATACAGAGAGGACCACCGCAGCGTTTTGATATCAAATGATTTTGGCAGCAAAACAGTGAGCAGGTCAGAGGCTCTCTTGCCCTCAGAACCCGGATGATCTTTATTATTGGAGGTTTGTCATTTTGATTTTAGTGGTGCATTTTTCTACTTAAAGCTTCATGAGGTACAACTTCTTATCTGTGTTGTATACTACTTTAATCCCTGGTACTCAGTACATAATAGATGCTCCAAAAATATTTCTTGAGTTAGCTCCCCCCGCCACAATTACTTATAAAGAGTTACAGTATTCCTCCTTCAAGGTATGTGTGTGTGTATGTATATATACATATACATATATATATATATACATATATATATACATACATACATATATATATACATATATATTTCATATACTATATTAGGATTCTTTTTTTATATATGCCATATACTATATTAGGGTTTTTCTTTTATATATTATATTAGGGCTCTCTTTTATATATATATATTAGGGTTTTCTAGAGACACAGAACTAGTACAGTGTATATATAATTACAAGAGGAGATTTATTAGATTGGTTTATATGACAAAAGGCTGGATAGTCCCACAAAGGGCTGTCTGCATGCTGGAGAGCAAGAAAAACCAGGAGCTGCTCAGTCCAAGAAACTGGAAACCTCAGAACAAGAGGGATGCAGCCCCAGTCTGAGGCTTCAGGCCTGAAAGCTTCTTGGAGGGTCACTGGTGTGAGTCCATGTGCAAAGGCTGCAGAATCTACAGTCTGATGTCCATGCGTGGTGGCAGCAGCAGAAATACATCCTTTCAGGAAGAGTTGAGATTGTGTGCATGAGCGCTTTCTTCTGCTTTTTGTTTCATCCTGGTCCCCAGTCTATTGGATGGAGCCATGCACATTCAGGGCAAATCTACCTCTCTCAGTTCACCAACGCACATTCTGTAATCTCTGCAAAAATTTTCAGAGTCACACCCAGAAGTACACTTTACCAATTTTCTCAGCATCTCTAATTCCATCAAGTTGACCACCAAGATTAACCTTTACACATACGCACTTATGATCACCTTCAATTTGTAAGCTAGGCACAATAAGAGATGAACAACAATTAACTAATAACAAAGTAGATTATTGTAGCGAGCTTGCTATGCCATGGGCTGAGTTACTCCACGTGTATAGAACATTTTTCAGGTTGTGCCCAGCCCTGAGTTGATCACTTTGTAAAGCATCAGTTTACCTTTTCTTTTTCTTTTCTATATTTATTCTTTTGTTTATCTATTTATTTATTTTATGTGGTGCTGAGAATCAAACCCAGTGCCTCACACATGCCAGGCAAGTGCTCTACCACTGAGCCACGACCTCAGCCCAATTTACCGTTTTTAATACAAGTGCCTGCCAAGGAAAATGATTCTATACCTCATTTGTACAAGTAAACAGCCACCATCTGCCAAGCACAAACATAAGGCACAAATTGATAAATAATTTACTTGTGCCAATAAAAATTAACTTATCAAATTAAATCAGGAGTACATGGACACTTGGACATATCAAATCATATCAGAAATACCAGACAAAAAACTTATCAATCTCACCAGACATAACCCACTCATCATGAGCCTTGCCCAGGAAAATTGCCATAGTGACAAACTTTCCACTCTCTGTCCACAGGCTTCAGTTCCACACAGTTTCTCCTGTCCATGGCCCACTTGAAGCTGACATTTGAAACTGCCTGCTGTCAGGACCATCATTTTGAATCTGCAAATTGGTTTGTTGAAATTCTTATTTGACCACCTGCAGAACTCTCTTGCATTTGTGTCTGCTCTCTGCCTTTGCTCTTGACATTGTATCTTGAAACCATGTTGGATTTACCTTAACCCTTTCTTAGCCTTTCTGTAATATATATGTGTGTGTATAATTATATATACATATATCTTTATATATATCATATATATATCATTGTGTGACGTATTCTGTGTGACTTAAGTGCTATAGATATTGGTAATTAAGATTGGAATGAAATAAAATAACTTGTGATTACCACAATCCCAATATGAAGTGAACCATGAATATTCCATGAATTAAAGCTAATTAAAGTGATATAACTTGCAAATTTATTATTATTTGATAAATAAATTGAATAACAATATCCAATTGTTATTCAGTTAAATTCTGACATCGTGGAAAGATACAAACGTTTCTGGTCTATGTTGATGGATAGCTCGCTCACAACAATTACAACAATACCTTTCAATAAAGGTTATGTGAATGCAGTCTCCCTCTTGCTCAAGATATTGTACTGTACTCATCTTTCTTTTTCTTGTGGTGATGGGAGATGATGTAATGCCTACATGATGAGAAGTGAGGTGAATGTCACAGGAATCATGTCACAGTGTTGAACTATAACATAAGGGTCACTTGAAAGCAGGCACTGCCATATGTGGACAGTGGAGCTGACGATCGAAATAGCTACTAAGTGACTAACAGGGGAGGGTAGCCTAATGTGGATATGCCGAACAAAGGGATGATTCACGTCCTGGACAGATGGATCTGGATGACATGAGATTTCATCATGCTTCTCAGAATGATGTGCAATTGAAAACTTAGGAATTGTTCATTTCTGGAATTTTTTATTCAATATTTTTGGACTATAGTTGACCACAGGCAAGTGAAACTACAGAAAGTGAAAGCCCAGAAAATGGGGGCAGGGGTGTCCTTTTTTTTCCCTTTCATACTTATAATACTTTAAATCATTTTAATCATTTTCATGTTCCATTTCATGACTCTCTGGGTAGGGGCTAGTGCTGGGAATTGAACCCAGGGCTACATCCCCATCCATCATTTCTGTTCTTATTTATCACATCCATTTGGCTGTTAGGGAACATGTCTGTTGAAGTTAGGAAAATGTCAAAGGTAAACAAAGCTTTGAACATTTGGATTGCTTCCTGTTGTATTTCTTCTGTGATGTCTTTTTATGCATACCCCCTGAATGTTCATAGAAACAATTTTCTTCTGTTCTTTTTTTGTTCTTTTTTAAGGTACTAGGGATTGAACCCAGGAGTACTCTTACCACAAAGCTACATCCCCAGTCTTTTTTTTTTGGTAGTGGGGATTGAACTCAGGAGTCCTCTACCATTAAGCTATATCCCTAGACCTATTTTGTGTTTTATGTAGAGACAGGGTCCCACTGAGTTGCTTAGCACCTTGCTGTTGCTGAGACTGGCTTTGAACTCACGATTCTCCTGTCTCAGCTTCCCAAAGTGCTGGAATTACAGGCATGCACCACCATGCCTGGCTCCTTTTTATTTTTTATTGAAACAGGATCTCCTTAAATTGCTGAGGCTGGCCTTGAACTTGCAGTCCTTCATCTTCAACCTCCCATGTAGCTGGGATTATAGCTGTGTGTGCCCCCATGCCCAACTTCCTTTAATTCCCCCTTTTTTGGAGGGGTGTATGGTGGGATTGAACCAAGGGGTGTACTAAAGCTGGCTTTGAACTTGTGATCTTCCTGCCACCGCCTCCAGAGATGCTGAGATTATAGGCATACACCACCTATATGTTCATTTATTGCTCATATAAATTATCAAATAGACTTGAAAATCAACTTAACATCTAGAGCACTGTAGCTTATTTAAAAAAATCAAACAGACTGGCCATGGGTGTTGGACACCTGTAATCCCAACTACTTGGGAAGCTAAGGCAGGAGGATGGCAAGTTTTAATCCACCTGGGCAATTTCACAAGACAGATCTCAAATAAAAACTGAAAAAGGCCTGGGGATGTAGTTCAGTGGTAGAGCACATGCCTAGTATGCATGAGGTCCCGGGTTCAATACCTAATACTACACCCTTCCCCCAAATCAAACAGAATTTCTTTTTAAAATTTATGTTTGGATCTTAATTTTTTCTTCCAAATCAGAATTTGCCTTTGATAGTGAAAAATGACCAGGGAAATTCCATGTTGTTTAGAAGTCTAGTGAAGAAAGTTAAGAATTTTTTTTTCTTCTGTGTGTATATGTATGTGTGTTACTGGGGATTGAACTCAGGGGTGCTCTGTGACTGACCTATATCCCCAGCCCTTTTTTTTTTTTTTTTTTGGTACTGGGGATTGAACTCAGGGGCACTCAACCACTGAGCCACATCCCCAGCTCTATTTTGTGTTTTATGTAGAGACAGGGTCTCACTGAGTTGCTTAGCGCCTCACCATTGCTGAGGCTGGCTTTGAACTAGTGATTCTCCTGTCTCAGCCTCCCAAAGTGCTGGGATTACAGGCGTGCACCACTGTGCCCAGTTTATCTCCAGCCCTTTTTATATTTTTATTTTAAGATAGTGTCTCAGTAAATTATTGAGACTGGCTTCAAATTTGCTATCCTCCTGCCTCAGCCTCCTAGTAGCTAGGATTATAGTATGTGCCACCATGCTGGGCAAAAGTTAAGAATATTGATATTTACTGGGGCTGCTGAATATTCAAGATACTGAATATTCTTTAAATGACCATTTTCAAGGAGAGCAGATGGAATTACTCAAGCCTGAAATACAGCCGATATTCTGAAGTGAACATTCTCATGCTCGGAACTAAAGCACCCTTGGATTTATTTATAATCATGGGTAGCCACAGCTTCTGAAACATCCAAAGCCAGTAAGTCTTCAGGGGACACAAAACAGTTATTTGGGGTAAACAAAATGATCACACAGTTAAGCAAAGGAGACTTTGATTGGTTCACATAATTGGGACGTGTAGAGGTGGAACTAAACTGGACATGACTGGTTTTATGTCAGTGTTCTCTTTCCAGCATCTCAGGACTGACTGGTGCTACTTGGATCATCCACCATTCCTTTTGTGCCTGACCTTTGAGATGTCTACAGACCTAATGATCTATTATCCAAACATTTTCCCTGTTATATATAATGGCCCAGTCCCTTTATTGCAATAATAATCCTTTTTGAATAAAGTTTTTCCTTAACTTGGTGTAGGTTTGGTTTTTTTTTAAAGATATTTATTTATTTATTTATTTATTAGTTGTAGGTGGACACAATATCTTTATTTTATTTTTATGTGGTGCTGAGGATCGAACCCAGTGCATTCCGCGTGCTAGGCGAGCACGCTACCACTGCGCCATAACCCCAGCCCCTGTTTTTTATTTAATCCTGGCTAGATAATTTGTGGAATCCTTAATATTAATCAGAGAACAAAATGGTTGAAATTGGCAAGACCTTGGCCAATTCACACAAATATCTATATGAGTAGGAAAATGGGATCAAACTCATCCAAAATATGTGGGGCACATTTTCTATAAAAAAAGAGAGGGGTTTGGTCACTATATGGAGTGACAAAGGCTGTTGGTGATAAAGTTGAATTTCACCTGATCCTTGCACTTCTGGACAACAGTGGATGTCAAAAAGGTCATCCTGTTTTATGTTCCAAGAAATGGTTTACCCTTCTCCACATGACTACCTAAGGCTTTCAGTGACCCTGTTTTCTACCTATGACAAAGCCATTCTGTCTTATAAGTGGTTAGCTAGACAGTTTGTCTTAGGTTTAATCTCAGCAAAATGCCTGCTAACTTGACTAAACTTGTCAGGCTCCTCTCCCTCCTGCAGGTACCTAAAGGCAGCCCACACACCTTCAAGCATTAGAACTAGGAACAAGCCCTCCTTAATGGCCCCTGTTAAGACCTGGTGGACCTCAGGGGGAAACATTCCCTGATCAGCTGCCTGATAATACATTCATCCCAGCCTCCCTTGCCTGCTTCTTTCTAATCTGGTTCATTCCTCATTATAAAAGTCTTTTTCTGCTTGACTTTTGAGGTGTCTGCAGATCTGATGGTCTATTATTGGAACATTCTCCCTATTATACATAATAGCCTTGCTTCCCTATTGCAATAATCCTTCTTGAATAAAGTCTCTTGTTATCTTGGTTCAGGTTTATTTTTCCCTTTGACCCTGGCAAGACCAGACAATAGAAGTCTACTATAGCACACTGTCATTACCCAGTCTGATGGGGCTTGAGAGGATGAAAATTAATTATACCCTCTATCAAATTCTCAGTTTTGAATCAATTGAGAAGCAGAAGCAGGAATTAAATAGAGTTCAAAATGTCAGCTTCATCAGTCTTGAAAAGGACGTTCTGACACGTGGCAAAACATGGATGAACTGTAAGCACGTTATGCTAAGTGAAATAAGCCAGACACAAAAGGATAAATATGGCATGATTCCACTTTTCATAAGGGATCTAGGATCTAAAGGGGTCAAATTCATAGAAACAGAAAGTAGAATGGTGGTTGCCAGAGACTGAAGGGAGGGGAAAATGGGAAATTGTTGAATAATGGGTATAGAGTTTCAGTTTTGCAAGACAAAGAAATTCTGAAGATTTTGGTTGCACAACAATGTGAATATAATTAACACTACTAAGCTGTATACTTAGAAATGGTGAGATGATAAATTTTATGTTGTGCATTTTCTTACCACAATAAAAACTATTTTTTTGAAAAGTTAGCTCCATTACTAATAAAGCTGGCTGGAGAATGTGGCATCTTCTCTGGAGAAATGGACTTATTAACTCTGTACTCACTTCTCTTAATTAAAATAAAAGTCTTCAAACTTCAGCCCTTCTTGTAGGCAGGGGTTACTCTAGTAAGCTTATTACAAGGAAAGGTAATTTTGAAAGAAAGTAGGGCTGAGTCTCATTGGAGCAATTCTCTGGGGCTGTCCCTTCTTGAGGTAGACAGAGAGCTGAACGGATAAGCATTAACCACTCACCAGCCTGTTTACTGGGAAGAGAAGGGAAAAGAATGAAATAGAAAACACATACAAATATAGATAGGGGGGAAATTCTATTCATATTGTTGCCAGAATTACAGAATCTGGAGTGATCTTTTTTTTTTCCCTAAATTAAAACAAACATATTATGCCTTTTAAAAAATACAGGTATGCCAACATTGGAAATACCACATTTATATAATTTGATACACTCAACTTATTAAGTGGTTAAGAGGGAAAAGTAAAGGGGATTATTAATGTGCAGTTCACATGTCATAATTGCCTTAACTATTTTCTGGCTTTCGGTCATGTAAGGTTTATCCATATTATCAGTGAGGCCGAACAGTTTCAAAAAGCTTTTAATTGATAATTATGCCAAAACAAGGGAATAATTTTCAATAGTGAAGCATATATCTGATTTACATGTTTTCATTTGAAAAAGAAATACACCCTCTCGTGTGCAAAATCTCTAAGGTCAGACAAAAATGGATTAGGTATATTTGACTGGATATACATGCTTTTAAAAACATGTAATTCAATTTCCTAAAGGACTAGGAACCACCCTGTCTTTCTAATATCTCTATGGAGAAGGTAGGGTAGATTTCATTATGCTAGATTATCAGATGAGAAAAAAATAAGTATATTATGTTAAATTATGTGCTTTGGATCACATATCCACAGTGAAATAGCTGAATTTAAAACTTCATTCAATTTCCTCATGCTTTCCAAAGAGAGGGTGTTTAATTATATGCTTTTCTTTTCTCTCATCTAATTTGCAATGAAAAATTATTTTTTTAAAAAATTGCAGGGCTGGAGTTGTAGCTCAGTGGTAGAGCACTTGCCTATTGTGTAAGACACTGGGTTGATTCTCAGCACCACATATAAATAAATAAATAAGTAAATAAATAAGTAAACAAAGGTCCATTGACAACTAAAAGATATATTTTAAAAAATTGCAGTTATTCACAATCAGATTTTAAGTGAAAAAATTAAATTGAATGTAAATTATGTGTGTGTGTGTGTATGGTTTTCCAGTAATGAGAATAGAACTCATGTAGCTGTGAATGCCTGGCTCTTTTTTTTTTTTTTTTTTTTGACAAGGTCTGGCCCTGAACGCCTGGGCTTAAGTGATCTTCCTGCCTCAGCTTCCTAAGTAGTTGGAACTATAGGCATGTACCACCATATCCAGCTATACTTCAATTAAATTTTTTTTCTTTTCTTTCTTTTCTCTTTCTTTCTTTCTTTCTTTTTTTTTTTTTTTTTTTTACCAGCTATTTGGGAGGCTGAGGCAAGAGAATCACAAGTTCAAGGCTAGGCTGGACAATTTAGTAAGACCCTGTCTCAAAATAAAAAGTGCTGGGAATATGACTCAGGGTAGAGCACTTGCCTAACACGTGTGAGATCCTGGGTTCAGTCTCTAGTACTGCAAAGAAAAAGTTGGGGAAAAAATTCTTCTTTATGAACTTCAGACAAATATAGTCCATTCTGAATATGCTACAGTGTGATTATGTACAGTTTGGATAGTATGGAACAAAATACTTTGCTTCTTTAAAAAAGAAGTCAAATGGAAACTATAATGTCAAAATAATGCATATCCTTTATCAGTCCAAAACACAGCTGATTTGAATATTTTTTACTTCCTCAGAGACCTTCATATTCTTTTTAAGGAATCAATCCATTTAGGATATTACTTCCTAGAACTTATACTAAAAAATAAGAAGAGGCCTTATCTATCACATTTGCTTTGAGGGGAAAATGGTGTGCTTCAGATAAAACATTACAGTGACCAAAAATACCTCCCATCTGTCAACTTTACATTCCCCTCATTTAGTCTCACATCATGCACTTTGGCAGGATTCATAGGAGAAAAGCAGACAAGAACTTATTTTTACCATTGTTGAAAGAATACCAATTTGGCAAAGGTTTAGGGTAATGGGCACTCTCAGACATGGTAAGAGTACAAATTGGTTCAGCCTTTCTGGAAGGTAATTTGGCAACACACAGACTACCAAATTTTTAAATATGCATATCCTTTGGCCCAGAAATTCAACTTCTGGGAATTCATCCCAGTGAATGAATTGGATAAACATACAAAGATACATAAAGCATTGTTTCATGAAGCATTATTTATAATAAGGGTAAGTTAGAAGCCACCTAAGTCTCTATCACTAAGGGGACTATTTAGATACATTATATCTGTACAGTGAAAGACTTTGTAGTGGATTAAAACAATCATATATACTTTTCTATTTGCCAAAAAAGTTGTAAAATAGCATCTATAGTTTGGGTTGTAAAAAAATCTTCTATGTATATAGGAATAAGCATGGAAAGACATCCACCAAAATAATGTGAATTGTGCGGTTTCAGGTGATTTTTGCTGCTATATTCCTGTTTTTTGAAACTATTCTATGAGTATGTATTTCTTACTTAATCATAAAATATATGTTGTAGTAGTCAGCTTGAATTGCCATAACAAAATACCACAGACTGGGTGGTGTAAACAATAGACATTTATTTATCTATTTATCTATCTATCTATTTATTTATTCTTGGTACCAGGGATTGAACTCAGGGGTACTCGACCACTGAGCCACATCCCCAGCCCTATTTTGTGTTTTATGTAGAGACAGGGTCTCACTGAGTTGTTTAGCACCTCGCTGTTGCTGAGGCTGGCTTTGAACTCGTGATTCTCCTGTCTCAGCCTCCCAAAGTGCTAGGATTACAAGTGTGAGCCACCGCATCTAGCTAACAACAGACATTTAATTCTCACATTACTGGAGCCTGGGACATCTAAGATCAGAGTACCAGCTGAATTGATTCCTGGAGAGGATTTCTTGTTTGCAGATGGCCTCCTTCTCATTGTGTTCTCACCTAGTGAAGAGAGTGAGCTCTGATGTCTCTGCCTTTTCTTATAAGGGCATCAGCCCTTGTGTTTGTTATAGTATTTCATCACCAAAATACCTGACAAGAACAACTTAAAGGAGGAAAAGTTCATTTTGGTTCATGGTTTCAGAGGTCTCAGTTCATGGTTGGTTGACTCCATTGCTCTGGGCCTGAGGTGAGGCAGAACATCATGGTGGAAGGGCATAGTGGAGGACAGCTGCTCAATTCTTGGCAGCCAGGGAGTATGTGTGTGTTGTGGGGGATGTGGAGTGGGAGAGAAAGAAGAACCCATGAAGAAGATGTAGTCCCCAAGGGCATGCCCCCAGTGACCTGCTTCCTCCAGTCACACTCTACCTGCCTACAGTTACCACCCAGTAGTCCATTCCTAGCACCACAAAAATAAAAATGAAAATAAATAGAAAATAAGTATTAGTAAGAATGTGAAGAAATTGGAACCCTTGTGCACTGGCTGGAGTAAATGTAAAAGTGGTACAGCTGCTGTAGAAAATAATATAGCAGTTCCTAAAAAAATTAAACATATGCTGGACACAGTGGTGCACGCCTGTAATCCCAGTGGCTCAGGAAGCTGAGGCAGGAGGATTGTGAGCTCAAAGCTAGCCTCAGCAATCTAGCAAGGGCCCAAGCAACTTAGTGAGACTCGTCTCAAAATAAAATATGAAAAAAGGGCTGGGGATGTGGTTCAGTGGTTGAGTGCCCCTGAGTTCAATCCCTGGTAAC
>PVHX01024141.1:0-24531 GCA_004024805.1 Geosciurus inauris
AGCCGACATTCTGGGAACAAATCTTTGCCACACACACATCCGATAGAGCACTCATCTCCAGGATATATAAAGAACTCAAAAAACTTATCACCAAAAAACCTAACAACCCAACCAATAAATGGGCCAAAGAACTGAACACAAACTTCACAGAAGAAGATATACAATCCATCAACAGACATATGAAAAAATGCTCAACATCTCTAGCAATCAGAGAAATGCAAATCAAAACTACCCTAAGACTTCATCTCACACCAGTCAGAATGGCAACTATCAAGAATACAAACAACAATAAGTGTTGGTGAGGTTGTGGGGAAAAAGGCACGCTCACACATTGCTGGTGGAACTGCAAATTGGTGCAACCAATCTGGAAAGCAGTATGGAGATTCCTTAGAAAACTTGGAATGGAACCACCATTTGAGCCTGCTATCCCTCTCCTCGTTCTACACCCAGAAGACTTAAAAACATCATACTACAGTGACACAGCCACTTCAATGTTTATAGCAGCTCAATTCACAATAGCTAATCTGTGGAACCAACCTATATGCCCTTCGATAGATGACTGGAGAAAGAAGCTGTGGTATATATACACAATGGAATATTACTCAGCAATAAAAGAATAAAATCATGGCATTTGCAGGTAAATGGAGGGAGTTGGAGAATATCATGCTAAGTGAAGTAAGCCAATCTCAGAAAACCAAATGCTGAATGTACTCGTTGATAAGTGGATGCTGATCCATAATGTGGGGAAGGTCATGGGAACAATGGTGGAACTCTGTTCCACAGGGGTGTAAGGGGGGAGGGGACATGGGGACAGTAAAGGTGGTGGAATATGATGGTCATCATAGCCCTAACTTTATGTATGATTGCAGGTATGTTGTGATTCTATATCACAACCAGAGAAATGAAATGTTATCCTCTAAAAAAATAATAATAATAATAAAATTTTAAAATTTGGAAAAAAAATAAGATTGTAATGAAAAAAAATTCTTTTTTATGAAGTAAAAAAAGAGAAATTCTTGAAATGAAACAATAAACCAAATTTAAAAACTCAATAGAAAGCATCACCAACAGATTAGGTCACTTGGAAGACAGATCCTCAGATAAGGAAGACAAAATATACAATCTTGAAAATAAAGTTGACCACACAGTGATGATGGTAAGAAACCATGAACAGAGCATCCAAGAACTATGGAATAGCATCAAAAGACCAAATCTAAGCTTTATCAGGATAGAAGAAGGCACAGAGATACAAACCAATGAAATGCACAATCTCTTCAATGAAATACCAGAAAATTTTCCAAACATGAAAAATGAATTGGAAAATCAAATACTGGAGGTTTATAGGACACCAAATGTACAACAGATCTGCACCAAGGCCATTATAATGAAATGCCTAGCATACAGAATAAGGATAGAATTTTAAAGTGTGCAAGAAAGAGGAATTAGATTACATATAGGGGGAGATCAATTCAAATCTCAGCAGACTTTTCAACCCAGACCCTAAAAAGCCAGGAGATGCTGGAACAACATATACCAAGCTCTGAAAGAAAATGGATGGCAACCAAGAATCTTATATCCAGCAAAATTAATCTTGTACCTGCAAAATTTTTGTCATCGGATTTGATGATGAAATAAAAACCTTCCATAATAAACAAAAGTTGAAAGAGTATACAGTGAGAAAGCCTGAACTACAGAGTATTCTTGGCAAAATATTCCAGGGGGAGAAATGATAACCAAAATGAAAATCTGCAAAGAGAGGAACTACACTAAAGGAAAGGCCAATCAAAGGAAAAATGAAGTCAAGTTAAAAACCAAATATAAACCAAAATGACCAGGATTACAAATCATATTTCAGTAATACCCTTGAATATGAATGTCCTAAACTCTTCAATTAAAAGACATAGACTGACATATTGGGTTTAAAAAAGAACAATATGTTGCCTTCAAGAAAGTCATCTCACAAGAAAAGACATCCACAGACTGAAGGTGAAAGAATGGGAAAAAATGCATCACTCACATGGACTGTGTAAACAAGAATGGGTTTCCATCCTTATATCAGATAAAATAGACTTCAAAACAAAGTTAGTAAAAAGGGATAAAGAAGGACATTTCATACTGTTTAAGGGATTCATACATCAACAAGACATAACAAACATAAATATCTATGCTCCAAACAATGGGGCATCTGTGTATATCAAACACTTCTCAACCACAAGAATCAAATAGAAAACAACACAATAATACTGAGTGACTTTAACACATCTCTCTCACCACTGGATAGATCTTCCAAACAAAAACTAAACAAAGAAACTAAAGAACTAAATAAAATAACCAATAATTTAAACTTAACAGACATATATAGAACATTCCATTCATCAACGAGCAAATACACTTTTTTCTCAGCAGCACAGGGATCCTCCTCCAAAATAGATCATATGCTATGCCACAAAGCTAGTGTTAGCAAATACCAAAAAATAGAGATACTACCCTGCATTCTATCTGACCATTATGAAATGGAATTAGAAATCAATGATAAAATAAGAATAGAAGCTTCTCCATCACCTAGAGACTAAATAATGATGTGTGGATAACAGAAGATATCAGAGAGGAGATAAAAAAATTCTTAGAGGTAAATGAGAACTCTGATACACCATATCAAAAATCTCTGGGACACTATGAAGGCAATGCTAAGAGGAAAGTTCATTGCATTAAGTTCATTCATTAAAAGAAGAAAAAGTCAACAACAACAAAAACTGACCTGACACTATATCTCAAAGCCCTAGAAAAAGAGGAACAAACCAACACCAAAGAAGTAGAAGAAAGGAAATAATTAAAATCAGGCCTGAAATCAATGAAATTGGAACAAAAAAAAAAAAAATTCAAAAATTGACAAAAAGCTGGTTCTTTAAAAAAGTAAATAAATTTGACAAACCCTTAGCTATCCTAACAAAAAGGAGACAGAAAATCCAAATTACTAAAATTTGTGATGAAAAGGAAATGTCATGACAGACTCTGCTGAAATACAGAGAATAATTAGAAACTATTTTAAAAATCTATACTCCAGTAAAATAGAAAACCCTGAAGATACCAACAAATTTCTAGAGACATATGACCCACCCAAACTGAACCAGGAGGACATTCACGACTTAAACAGATCAATTTCAAGCAAAGAAATAGAAGACACCATCAAAAGCCTACCAGTGAAGTCCAGACTATATCCATTCTCAGATAAGTTCTACAAAACCTACAAAGAAGAATTAATACCAATACTTTTCAAATTATTCCATGAAATAGAAAAAGAGGGAACCCTTCCAAACTCATTCTATGAGGCTAGTATCACGCTGATACCAAAACCAGACAGAGACACATTAAAGAAAGAAAACTTCAGACCAATATCCCTGATCAACATAGATATAAAAATTCTCAATAAAATTTTGGCAAATCACATTCAAAAACATATTAAAAAAATAATGCACCATGAGCAAGTGAGGTTCATTCCAGGGATGCAACATTGATTCAACATATAGAAATCAATAAACCTCAATACACTTAAAGATCAGAATCATATGATTTTATCAATCAATGCAGAGAAAGCATTTGACAAAATACAGCACCCTTTCCTGTTCAAAACACTAGAAAAACTAGGGAAAGTAGGAACATACCTCAACATCATAAAAGTGATCTATGCTAAACCCAAGGCCAACGTCATCCTAAATGGACAAAAATTTGAAAGCATTCCCTTTAAAAATGGGAACAAGACAGGGAATGCTCTCTTTTATCACTCCTATTCAACATAGTCCTTGAAACTCTAGCCAGAGCAATTAGACAGATGAAAGAAATTAAAGGGATATGGATAGGAAAAGAAGAACTCAAACTATCATTATTTGCCAACATGATTCTATACTTAGAGGATCCAAAAAATTCCACCAGAAAACTTATAGAATAAATGAATTTAGCAAAGTAGCAGGATATAAAATCAATACCCATAAATCAAATGCATTTCTATACATTGTTGATGAATCCTCTGAAAGAGAAATTAGGAAAACTACCCCATTCACAATAGCTTCAAAAAATAAAATAAAGTACTTGGGAATCAATCTAACAAGAGAGGCAAAAGACCTGTACAATGAAAACTATAGGACACTAAAGAAGGAAATTGAAGACCTTAGAATTTGAAAAGATCTCCCATGCTCTTGGATAGGCAGAATCAATATTGTCAAAATGACCATACTACCCAAAGTGCTATATAGATTCAATGCAATTCCAATTAAAATTCCAACATCATTCCTTATAGAAATAGAAAAGGCAATTGTGAAATTCATTTGGAAAAATAAGAGACTCAGAATAGCCAAAGCATACTAGAAGTTTCTTCTCAGCAAAAGAAACAATCAGGGCTGGAATTGTAGCTCAGTGGTAAAGCGCTTGCCTTGCATGTGTGAGGCACTGGGTTCAATCCTCAGCACCACATAAAAATAAATAAAATTATTGTGTCCATCTACAACTAAAAAAAATATTAAAAAAAAATCAATGAGAGAGTGTACATTTTGGGAGCAAATGTTTGCCACATGCACATCCGACAGAGCACTAATCTCCAGGATACATAAAGAATTCAAAAAACTTAACAGCAGGAAAAACAAACAACCCAATCAATAAATGGGCTAAGGAGCTGAATAGATCCTTCTCAGAAGAAGATATACAATCAATCAACAAATATATGAAAAAATGCTCAACATCTCTAGCAATTAGAGAAACGCAAATTAAAACTAAGATTTCATCTCACACCAGTCAGAATGGCAATTATCAAGAATACAAACAACAATAAGTATTGGCGAGGATGTTGGGGAAAAGGCACGCTGCTGGTGGGACTGCAAATTGGTACAACCAATCTGGAAAGCAGTATGGAGCTTCCTTAGAAAACCTCGAATGGAACCCCATTTGACCCAGCTATCCCACTCCTCAGTCTATACCAAAAGGACTTAAAAACAGCATACTACAGTGACGTAGCCACATCAATGTTTATAGTAGCTCAATTCACAATAGCTAAATTGTGGAACCAACCTAGATGTCCTTCAATAGATGACTGGATAAAGAAACTGTGTTATATATACACACAATGGAGTATTACTCAGCATTAAAGGGAATAAAATTATGGCATTTGCAGGTAAATGGATGGAGTTGGAGAATATCATGCTAAGTGAAGTAAGCCAATTCCAAAAAAAAAAAAAGCCAAATGTTTTCTCTGATAAGTGGATGCTGATCCATAATGGGGGAGGGGTCATGGGAAGAATGGAGAACTTGGTCAAAGGGGAGGGAGGGAAAGGGAGGGGGACATGGGAGCAGGAAAGATGGTGAAATGAGATGGACATCATTGCCCTAGGTACTTGTATGACTGCACATATGGTATGACTCTACATCATGTGCAACAAGAGAAATGGAAAATTGTGCTCCGTTTGTGTGCAATGAATCAAAATGTATTCTGCTGTCATGTATACCCAATTAGAATAAATAAATAAAAGAAAAAAAGATTGACCTGACCCCATGAAGAATGGATTCTGCTACTAGACTGCTTTCAGACAGAAACAGCAACTCTTCCTTAGGTCTGCAGATTGTACCTTTACAATCACATAAGCAAATTCTTTAAATCAATTATGTGTTTGTCTTTCTTCCTATCTATCTTTCTATCTAATCTATCCATCCACCCACCCATCTATTTATCATTTACCTCTATATGCATGTATGGAACTAATAAAACAACACTTTACTAGAAACTAATAACCTGCTACAATTGTTTGGACCTTTGGAAATTTAGAGAACTTTCCCAAGCAATGCCCATAATTTTGCAAAAATTACTTTCATTCAGTAAATATTAAGCCTTCCTATAACTGACTACACACATACATATTTAGAATGCAAAACTGATTTACTACATGAACAGCAACTGTGGGTGTTCATACTATGAAGGAGCATCCTTGATAGATACCCAGATTAGTTCATTCATTCTTAACTTGTGACATAGTTTGGATTGTTCTTGGCTCCTTGGGTTCACTGGTTTTGTTTTGTTTTGTGGTTTTTGTTTGTTTTTTAATTTCTAAGTTCCAATTTCAATTCTTTCTATGGCCTTTCTAAGTCACTAGATTGAGATTCAATTCAATTTAGAGGTTTTAACAATTGACAGAATTCTAGCCTTTTTTTCCTTCCCTTTTTCAGTTTATATTTCTTCCTGGAATCTTCTCAGTTTGCTTTTCAGTTTGCAAGCACATACACACATGCATACATACACACACACTGAGTTTTTTTTTTTTTTTTTTAGCTGTAGATGGACACAATGTCTTTATTTTATTGCTTTGTATGTGGTGCTGAGGATCGAACCCAGGGCCTCACGCATGCGAGGCAAGCGCTCTACCACTGAGCTACAATCCCAGCCCCACACTGAGTTTTTAACACAAAATGTGCAAAGGTTTTATTCTTTTTGTTTCTTCATTCCACATCTTTATTCTAAGGCGGCTGCTCTAGTTGGAAGGTGATCTGTTCTTTCCTCAGTGACTGCATTTCTTGGAGGAAAGTTGATGAGCAGCTCAGCAGTGTATGCCTTGCTGAGCAAGAGTACTCTAGATTCTCGGCCAATTTGCACTCTCAGGGCAGCATGAGCAGGTTCTTGTTGTTCCTAGAACTAATGTTGGAATCAAGATGTGACTCTTGAATCACCCCAACCCTCCAATCAGAGCTCTTCCTATGTACTTTCTCATGACACACTGTTTGGGGACTGGTTTCCCAAAAATATCTTGGTTCTCCCCTTGACGAGGTAAGCAACATGGCATTGCTTGAGGATGGGTGTGATTCCGGAGCCAAGACAGCTATCATTTCACAAGCAGCCTGAAGAAAGGTGAGGAGAGGCCTCTCCTAATCCCTTTCATCATTCATACCCAATGTCCTGATCTCATGGAATAACTTCTTACTCTTCCCAAAAGGCAAGGTGCAAGTCCATTCCTTTGAGGCAATTGTCATTTGTAATCTCTTAAAAGGCTTAAAGAAGATTAGTAAACCAAGCTACAGTCCCTGCTGCTATCCTGTCTCAGGGTAACACTCTCACTCTCTTACCACCCATTCTAGAACTTCTCATCCTACCCCAACATTTTTGTCTGGTTTTGTCACTCTCCTGAGTGTACCCCATCTACCATGTCATGGATTGTTGCTATACTTACATGGCCTTTTGATTTGGTAGATCTGATAACATTCAGCACATGACAGACAGCTGTGGTTTCTAAGTCACTTGGTGTTCCATGGTGAGGACAAAATTGTTATCTGTGGCCAATGTGATGCTGTTTTTCAAATGGGGCTTGGTTCTTGGTCACAAAAGATATGACTTTGTTCCAGAATCCTAAGGATCTGTGCTATTATTCTTCTAATGAGACTTTTCAGAGATTCTACACAACATTCTTACCCAAAGATGCCCTCCTCTGGGCTACATTTGAAACTGGCTAGTGTGTGTGTGTGTGTGTGTTAAGGAAGAAGAGAGAACACAACATTCTTGTTGTCTGCCTGTTCATCTCATTCCTAGCAATGTCGTGACCCCTTACACATCACCACGATTCCTGTGGGTCAAAGCAACCCTCTGGCTAGATTGCAATAAGGTATGACGGCAGACAGATCTGGAAGAGAACAAGTAGTATAGTATAAAACTTCAGGTGATGTCCTTGCATAGTCTCCAAAGGAGGTGACTTCATAGCCACAAAAATGTGGATTCAAGATGATCAGATTTGTCTGCTCAGTCATTTCCATTCCAGGTCTCAGTTTCCTACTCTTATCAAGGCCTTCACTTTGAGGCTGTGCCTTTCTCCTCCTTGTAGGTTTGCCATCCTTTAACATGGAATCCTGGATGTGATTTTCTGTCTCATCTGCCCTGCAGCTGCAGGTGATAAGAGGATTTTAAAGGCTGTCATAGAGGACCTCTCACTTTCACAGCATGTTGTAAGTAGGCAATTAGCTTTCCTGAGCCTGTTATTTGTTTTTGCAAATCTTCCAATGTCATCAAAGTCAACTGCCACGTAATACCATCCTTAAAATTATCCTTTCCTCTTGGCAATATCTATATTATATGCCAATATCTTGCCTTCTACCTCTACCATATACCAATTAAGCTCAGGTGAACATTTTAGCAGTTTTAATATCACTGCATGCCAGGGATTAGGGCTGTCCAGCCACGATCAGTGAAGATCCAAAGTTCTATCCAGTAGGTCTGCTTTCTGAGGGTGCTCCTCATACCATGTCTTAGCCTGAGTTCTTTAGAAAACAAAACCAGAGGCAAATGTTTTTTGTACTAACACTTTATTGTGTGTTATAGGGTGGAATCCCAAGAGAAAATAGAAATGATCCAGGGAATGAGGGAAGAACAAATATAAGGAGGTACATGATCAAAGTAGCCATAGCTTCACAACAAACACGTTGGTTGCTTAGTCTTGAGAAGACATCTCCAGAGACACCATATAAAAATAATGGCCTCTTGGAACAATCTGTTGCACAAACACCTGTCTAAAAGGCAAGCAATCTGTGTGCAGGTGTTCTCTCATTTCTTATCTCCCATTGGTCAAAGTTCACCCATTGTGCCCACCTCCCACCATTACTCATGAGTTGCATCAACACCATCTCAGCCAACCACTGGAGTGAGATCCAGCCCAGGCAGTGTGTGACTACAGTGGTCTCCTTTCTGTGGTTAGTGATGTCTATTGATACTTCTTCACCAGTGTGATGACCCCAGCAGTAGCAGCAAGGACTCTGAGAGGGCAACAATGGAATAAACTGTTGCTGGAGACTTTCTGGCTAGTGAAGAAGGCCAGGCACAAAAGCCAGGCTCCAGGGGCATTGGGTGAGGAAGAGTGGGTCTGAGTGGCTCATAAACTGGGCCTAGTATATTCATTTTGCCTTTAAGAGAATAGAGTTTGATGTTAAACTTGAGCCCACCATGAAAAGTGTAACAAGTTGGTGCTCCACCTCTCTTGGTAAGAACCTTTCCTCATTTCAGAATGTTATATAGGCTCACAGGACTGGAAAGTTATGTGCAAATCACTTGGTTCAGCCTCCATATTTTTCAGGTGAGAAATGGGAGCTTTGGAAAGTTTAAGCGACACTCTCAAGTCAGTCAATGGGGAAGTGGAAATGCCTGACTTCATTCCAATCTTCATTCCACAATATCACACTGATAAAGCTGGTGGGGGCTGGGGGTCATCGGCATTCCACTCTGCCTTTGTCAGTCTTTTGGAGGTATTAGTTTAATGAGGTAATGTCTAAAAGCCATCTTAAGAACACCGAAGGAAAGATGTTATGTAATTTTGAAATGCTATTGTTGGTTTTGGAACAAAAATTCTTTAAACAATACCAGCCTTTCTTGTTGATGAATCAATGCGTTATAAGAATCTATTTCCAGAGGTGGAACCATATCTTAAGAAATGGAATAGAGGGGGGGAAATGAAATAGAGTATAACAGAGTGCAAAAGACAGAGCTGAGTATGCTGATGGGATTTCTGCCACCCTTTAATTCTGAATCTATTATGTTAAGCAACTCTCCAGGCATGCCTCAGAGGTTGTCCTAATATTTATGTTTGCACCCAAGTTGAAGCTTAGCACAGCTATGGAGGTGACATTCTTAGCTGTCATAAAGATCAATGTACACCTAGGGCAGAAGCCTCTTATTCCCGGAAAATAGCCTCATGGCTAGCAAATCCAGCCTCTTTGCTCTTGGTGGACACATGAACTGTAGCAGCATCTGGAGACTCTTGCCATCCTGACACAAGTGCGAAATGATGTAGATCTAAACTCCACCTTCTGACATCATTGATTGCTGCAACTACCAAAGCTGCCATAGGATGTACCGACCTTTCATTTTGTGTTCCAAGTAATATCCTAGGATAATTCTTGTTTTTAAATTTTTTTTAGTTGTAGATGGACACAATACCTTTATTTGATTTGTTTATTTTTATGTGGTGCTGAGGATCAAACCCAATGCCTCACACGTGCTAAGCAGGTGCTCTACCACTGAGCCACAAACCCAGGCCCAAGGATAATTCTTCTTTTATTTCCTGTCTGAGCAAAAATTTTTTAAAATTCCGGGTATGCTAAAATCTGTTTCCTATCATGTCTTAAATTAGGCTGGCAACCTAATTGTTTGAATGTCTGCCCCAGCTCTGTGGGAGGAAACTGATGCGCTGGCTTTGAATTTCCACGAATAGGTGCCAGCCACCACGTGCCCTGGAGCTGGTGCAGGGAGCTTTCTGCCAAAGGCGGAGTTTCACTTCTGATTTCATGGAGAAGCAAACCCAGAATGAGAAGAGAGATTACAGGCAGGAGGAAAAACACTGTCTCTTCAATCTGTCAGCTCTTCTTGTATCCCTCTTCCACAGAAGGATTCATTGATATGCAACAGGAAAAATGCCCTCTAAATGCAATTCAATTGAAGTGTGAGAAAAAGCCCAGGTTGTTTCCAGACAAAACTGTCACATCAGCAGTGCAAGTAAAGCATTTGAATTGGTATTTCCATCATGGAAAGGATGTTCACTTCCAGGACCTGCCAGGTGCTACTCTGGATGCTAAAAACAGCCTGTGCCAGAATGGAGGTTATAGCTGCCATCCTTGGGTGCATGTAGAGTTGCCTATTTTGTCCCTTTAAGATGGAGTAGACTGTTGCCCTTGTGCAAAACCACAAAGCTGAAAACTGAGAAATATACAATCACACACAGCTTTTGTTGTTTCCTGAATTATGCAGAGTGTTCTTTCCAGTGAAATCTACTGTGGAGACTTTCTGAAATGTCAAGTCCATTACCTACTGCCCAGAAAAATACATTATAGGCCTGCACAGGTAGAGCCAAAAAATAAGACTTTACCACTAATGGAGACTGAGCAGGGGCTGTAGAATTGTACCTTCTAAGGATGTGTTTTGTTGGCTTTTTTCCCCTCTTCTTTATATATTGAGGAAGCTTTTGAAAGGCACATGCTTCTCAAACCTGGAAGTACCAGGAAATCCAGGAGGGGGAATCTCTAAATCTAAACTGGAGGATTTTCTGCTGTTCCTTGAATGTACAACCTTAGCAGAGCAATTAAAGTAGTAGCATCAGCTGCTGGTGTTTTCGAAGTTATCATAGGTATTGTCTCTAAGCACTCAATGAGAGCCCTGACCTCCTACATGAACATGGATGCAAAGTTACCAATGAAATGAGGTCTAGAAATTTTATAGGGCACTGTTCACTATAGTAGAGGAAACATGTCATGTAACATCTGTATAAATGCAGAACCATGGCATACTATCATGGATATCAACGTGGATGCTACCTATGACCTTATTTTAATGTACATGACTGGTGTTATTAATAGAATACAAATTCTTTGTAAAAGAATAGATTCTAAGAAACAAAACCTTAGATATTTATGAAAGCATATACATGACAGCATTAATTATAATACAAAATAATATTTTTTGTATTATAAAATACAAAAAATAGCAAAAGTAAAATAAATTAGATTATGGTACATGTCTTATGGCATGCTATCTAAATCAATTTGAGTCGTGGGATTCAAGGTGATTTTGTTTTCCTTATTTTCATCTTTGTGTTCTTTTTGGTTCCTCCAATTCAATATTACCTGCATAACACAATTTAAAATTGTGTTTAAAAGAAAATAAAAGGTTCTTTGGCTATGCTATGGACACAGTCTAAGAATAAATTAATATAAATAAAATACAAATATCTAGAATGGCCATAATTGCCTTTCAAAGGAGTGGGTTTAGTTTGCTGACAGATATTGTTGGTTTGGTTATTATTCCTTCAGTCTAGAACTCCATCAAGCCATATATGTGTGTATGTATGTACAATGTATACATACATATACATACAACCTATATATGTGTGTGTCTCAAGTTGAACTAATTATAGAGTTACATGCAGTTGTAAGAAACTACCCACTTTCCTCCAACGGTAACATGTTGCTAAACTATGGTATAATACCACAGGCAGAATATTAACATTGAAGCCAGGTGCAGTGACACATGCCTGTAATCCCAGTGTGAGTTCAAAGCCAGTCTCAACAACGGCAAGGTGCTAAGCAACTCAGTGAGTCTCTGTCTCTAAATAAAATACAAAATAGGACTGGGGATGTGGCTCAGTGGTTGAGTGCCCCTGAGTTTAATTCCCGGTACCAAAAAAAAAAGAAAGAAAGAATATTGACATTGATACCATCTACTTATCTTATTCAGTTTTCCCTAGTTTTACTTGTATGTAGTTGAGTGTGCATGTGCACATTAATTGTATACACTTTTACCACCCATGTAGGTTGATAATTACCACAGTCAAGACACCAAACAGTGGAACATCAAAAAAACACCCTTAGGTTGTCTTTTTTTCTGGTACTGGGGATTGAACTCAGGGGCACTCGACCACTGAGCCACATCCCCAGCCCTATTTTGTGTTTTATGTAGAGACAGGGTCTCACTGTGTTGCTTAGCACCTCGCCGTTGCTGAGGCTGGCTTTGAACTCATGATTCTCCTGTCTCAGCCTCCCTAAGTGCCGGGATTACAGGCTTGAGCCACCATGCCCGGCTAGGTTGTCTTTTTATAATCACACTCATCTCCTTTGTTCCACCCCACCCCAACCCCAATCTTGAATCCCTAGCAACCACTAATCTGTTCTCCATTTCTGAAATTTTGTCATTTCTAAAATGTTATATAAATGGAATTATGCACTATATATATAACCTTTGGGGTTGGCCTTTTTCCTCAGCATAAATCCCTGGAGTTGTGCGTATCATGTTGATTTGACTTCATTGTTGAACAGTATCCCAAGCTATATCTGGGCCAGTTTAATCATTCACCTATTGAAGGGCACTTGATTTCTGGTTTTGGCTATTACAAGTAAAGCTGCTGTGAATTTACATATAGGTTTTTGTGCGACCATACATTTTCATTTTTCTAGGGTAAACATCCAAGGAGTACAACTGCTGTTAGGTCATATGTTTATTTCATAAGAAAATTCCAAAATATGTTCCAAAGTGATTGTGTTATTTTACAGCTCCAACAGCAATGTATGAGGGGTCCAGCTACTCCACATGATCCCCAGCACTGGGCATTTTCCCTCTTTCCCTTTCATCATTCTGATAGGTGTGTAGTGATAACTCACCATGGTTTTAGTTTTACCCAGGTCAAGTCCACTCACATTGTATTGACATAGAAAATCACAGGGCCACATCTAACTTCAATAGATGGAGGTGGAAAAGCAGTTGACCCATGGGCCTAGCAGAAGAAAAGGGAAATGCTGCCAAGCAGCAGCAATGCCTGGCACAAGTTGCCCATTCTTTTTTCATCTCTTTGTGGTTATATTTTTGTTGAGCTTTATGGTTGTAGTCAAGGAAATGAGTGACAAAGCTGAGCTTTACACTATGTTGTTATAACTCTGTATTGGTGGATTTCTGAATAACTTTGGCCTCTTTTCCTGTTTTTCTTGTCCAGAATCTAGGCTTTATTACTCATCAGTCAGGGCACTAAAGGGGCAGAGGGAAAGTGAAGCATCAAATACAAATTTATCCACTTCAATGTGTCCTTGGGCCTTGTACCACCCCACTGGAAAACTGTTTGAGGGCCCAGTGTCAAGTTTGAGTTTGAGAAATTTACATATTATTATTGTCTAATTTACACAATCTATTCAGAGTAACCCTTTTTAGGAGGCCATGTCTGGCCCCATGTCTGTGTATGTTAGAAGTGTGTGTATGTGTACAGGAATGCATATTAGAAAGCCAGTGTGGTCAACCTTCTCAGTAACTTCATTTGCATCTCATTACTGTTTTCTTTTCTTCTATTTCCTCTTTACATTTTTCTCTCCCTTTCTTCCCAATGAACCCTAATGTTTTTTGAGAGTAAAATTAGATGGAAGGGAATAGGAGTTAGGGCAAATTTTTGGAGGGATTTTCCTTGCCTATTATGTACAAACAACCATACGTTCTCCAGAATCATACTTCTTCTAAATTTTGTTCTGACATTCATTCATTCGTTCGTCCATCTGTCCATCCGTTCATCCATCCATCCATTTACGCATCCATCTAACACGTACATGAGTATCTTCAGGCCCTGTGTTAGTGTAGTAATGGTGATATATATCACTGTGAATAAGAGAGATACAGTCCTCGTCTTTGTGGAACTAATAACTTTTGTGGAAAAGAATTATAATTGATAGGAGGCCTGAAGAATACTGGAAATTGAAGGATTGTAAAGGAGCATGTACTCAGGTCATCTGCCTCCTGAAAGGCAGAGCATTAGGGGAGGAGAGGTTCTGTTACTTTGCATGAATGAAGATAGCACTAAGGGATTTTATTCAAATGTTTTTATTCTTTAATCTTTTGCTTCCACTGTTTATTTTGCTGCCATCGTTAGCTCTATTTGGCCAATGGCAAGTAGCCAGTGAGTTTTCAACAGATTTCCTATTTGTAATAGGTTTCCCACTTATCTGGGTTTGGCTTAAAGATCAAGTTGCCTTTAGGTCTACATCTGATCCTTGCCAGGGATCTTTCTCCACCCATCTGTGTAAAGAAAGCATTGCTCAGGTGAGAGGTTCACATGATTTAAATAAAAAAAAAAATGAAAACTTTCCAGGAAATAAAGGGAGTAGGAAAAGGATAACTTCTTTATTTTGTTGTCTCCAAGGTTCTAACCTTTGAGATTTTAATGTTCTCTATTATTTTGTGGTTTTATTTCATTTTGATTTTCTTTTATTAGAAAAATGCATATCTAGTTGGAATTCAGACCAAAATTAAATCATTACAATACTTAAGAGAAAAAGTATTTTTGAAAAACAATTCTTACAGAAGAATCAGCACAACTGTTAAACCAACAAAACCATATCGGTGGAAATCCATTTATTTTGCAACCTGGGAAAAAAAGTGCTATTTCATATTATAGAACTTCCAGAAAATTGCTCCTTTTGCTTACTCTTTTGGGAAGAATTTTTTTTTAAATGACTGATGTGTGAGTTAAAATATTCCTGTGATATCTCTTAAAACAAACAATTTTCTCTATTTTTGTGACTTCATCATTGTTAATTCAGGTCATTCTAACTTTCTGTTGAATATTGATGCTCTCAGCACCTACTTAAGAGGAGATGAGGGCAATGGACCTAAATAGGAATAACTAGAAACTATGCTTTAAAAGGGTTTCCATGGAAACCTATTTATATGTTTGGTTGTTTTCCATTTTTTAAAAATTTTCCTTTATTTTATTTTTGGATGTCTCCTTCATTGTTAAGTATTTCAAGCATCCCTCTTTCCAAGTATCATCTACCTGCTTCTAGTAATTACAAAACTAATAATTCCTTTTGATTTAAGTTGAGCATATTCATTAGTATAAACTTGGATGCTTAGACATCAGAACAAAATTAACAGTAACTAAACAAGAGAACTTATCTGTCTCATGCATGAGAATCCCATACACAGGTAGTCCGACATTAGTAATGGCACATCTTGAATTTTGTAGGTTTTGAAGCTACTTCAAGTTCTGCTCCCACATCATTCGGGTATAGCTCTTACCATTACAGATCAAGATGGCTCATAGAGCCAACATAACAGAGTTCCAGGTAGCAGATTGGAAGGCAGGAGGGCAGAAGAGCTGGGTCCCACCTTTGTGGGATACTTCTTAGATTTTCCTCACATTTCTGCTTGTATCTTTTTGATCAAAAGTTTGTCACACTTTGTAAGAAGACTTGGAAATGTAGTTTTATGTGGGTACATTAGGCAGTTTTGTTTGTTTTGTACCAGGGATTGAACCCAGGAGCATTTAATCACTGAGCCATATTCATTTTTGAAATTTTTTATTTTGGAACAGGTTCTCGCTTAAGTTGCTTAGAGGCTCACCAAGTTGCTAAGGCTGGCATCGAACTTGTGATCCTCCTGCTTCAGCCTCCCAACCTGCTGGGATTATAGTCATGGGCCACCACGCCCAGCATGGTACATGAGTATCTTTAATAAAATTAAGTTTCTCATACCAAGTAGAAATGGAAGAAGAGCTGTTAGTGTCAAAAAATAGTGGCCTCTGCCATATAACAACAGCAAGTATCTAAACCTGTTAGAACACTGCATAGAAATTTTGAGTAATGTGGATTTCTCCTAGGATGTAAGATGAATGGCATTGAATGCATAGACTTCCATATTTCAATCATTGAAGCTTTTGAAATTTTTCTTCAGATTCTCAGCTGGGTTCTGAATGAATTTGCTATGTAAATGACATCTAAGCAACTGAGGTTCTATTGTCACTGAAGGGAATACTTATATAATCCTTCTGTAGAATCTAAGAAATTCTAGTTTGACATAGCCCATGGATACATTCCAAACATGAGAGTTTCTTCTCAAAGTATGTGCCTCAAGTATGTGCAGGAATTATATGTGACCTGAACTATTTGGATGGAATGCTTACATTCAGTTTACACTCACTCTTTATCACTGTTTCACAGCTCACAGAATTTATAATGGGCCTTCTAGAAATAATTCTTTCACATGACATTACATAATTATTTGAGTATAAACAAAATCTTCTGTTTGGAGTATTTCCTACATTTCTCTAAAATTATTTCTTGCAAATGTTTGAAAGCTTGGAATGAAAAAAGTGTACATAAAAATAAGACACCAATTTGTATGTATGCTTAATATATTTCTGTTTGGCAATGATCATTATGGGCATTATTTCTTTGGTTCCTTGATACTTGGTTTAAAATGAAAAGCAACATTTGCATGAGCTGAACACATGTCTAATTTAGGGTTAGGTCCTGTACTCTGCCCACTGAGTGACTCAATTCATGTGTAACTCTCATGATGGCACATACAGTCTTCTGATGAACTTTATACACTGAATTTTAACTGTCCTTATCTAGCTGTAACTCACAAATGTGGCTTTTGTCTATGAAGCAAATGGGAAAAGTGCAAATACTTAGCTCACTCCAGAGCTGATGAGCAGCTGTTTCACATGAATACAGCTGCACTGGTTGTGTTCAACTGCCCTACCAAGTGTGAGATATTTTGAATATCTTCAGGTTAGGGGTTGGATAGATCATTCTAGTTATTTTTCTGGAACTAACTGATGTAGGTTTTCAGCCTCCTAAGAAAGTCCTCCCCACACAACCTGAATCTTGAGCTGTCCACTGGAGGAGGACTCTGGCAATCCCAGCTGGCATGACAAGACAGGTGCCTGAGCTGGGGCAGACACTATAAAATTCTTCGTCTTTCATATTTGACATAATAACCTTTGTTCACTGTTTTTGCTCTAGCATCTCAGCCAGTTTTTGCCTCAATATATGAGGATTTAGCTGGGGGAATAGATTGTTTCTTCATATGCCATTAGAAGTGAGAGATGAAGCAAGAATGGCTCACATGCTGGGCATGTTGGCACATGCCTGTCATCTCAGTGGCTCAGGAGGCTGAGACAAGAGGATCACAAGTTAAAAGCCAGCCTCAGCAACTTAGTGAGCCCCTGAGCAACTTAGTGAGACCATGTCTCAAAATGAAAAAAGGACTGGGGCCAGGCACAGTGGCGCACACCTGCAATCCCAGTGGCTTGGGAGGCTGAAGCAGGAGGATCACAAGTTCAAAGCCAGCCTCAGCAATAGTGAGGTGGTAAGTAACTCAGTGAGACTCTATCTCTAAATACAATACAAAAGAGTTGGGGATGTGGCTCAGTGGTTGAGTGCCCCTGAGTAAGTAGTTCAATCCCTTGTACCCACAAAAAAAATTTTTTAAAGGGCTGGGGATGTGGCTCAAAGGTTGAATGCCACTGAGTTCAATCCCTGGCACCCTCCCAAAAAAATTAAAATAAAATAAAAAATAAAAAAGTACTCTCTGCAGGCATCCACCATCACTGCATTCCTTCTGGACTACTATGAGGAAAAGCCACAGTTGTGAGTTCCAGAATCTGCCCTGAGGGTGTATGAGAGTGGTCAAGACCAAGTCCCTACCCTAAGGTGCTTATAATCCAGTGGTTTAGAAGGGGAGAAGCCACAGCAGGACAATGAGGAATCTTGACCTGGTCCATTCCCTACTGTGAAGGAGCTTGTCTTGAAGTAAGAATAACCATAATAAAATGCCACAGCTTTGGTGTTTTACATAAGAATACGTCATTTTCTTATAGTTCTGGAGACTAGAAGTCCAAGATCAAAGCTCTGACTGATTCTGTTTCTAGTGAAGTCTCTTTTCCCGGCTTGCAGACAGCCACCATCTCACTGCAAACTCACAAGCTTTGCATGATGAAGATACAGTAAGCTGTTTGGTGTATCCTCTCATAGGGACACTAAGCCTCTTGGGTCAGGGCTCCAATCTTATAATTCCATCTAACTTCAATTACTTCTTTAGAGGCCCCATCTCCAAATACAGCCATGCTGGGATTTAGAGTTTCAACATAATGAATTTTGGAGGATGCAAACATTTTGTTGAGTCCACACCGATGAGTTTGAGATGAAACATCTGAAAGAAGCAATGGGTCTCCCAAACTTCACTCCCATCTAGAAGATTTGTGGAAAGACCAATGATGTATTCACTTGAATTATTCCCACTGGTATGGATCCCCCCACCCTTAGCTCAAATCCTCAGCCTCAGAAGCTACTTCCATTTGAAGGGATGGATGATGCTCATGCCAGTTCTAGACTAAGTGACTGCTGAGAGAAGAGCAGAATGGAGACATCCAGGCTGCAGTTAAGAATGTCCCCCCATCCATTTTCAGACTCAAAACAGGACAGACTTGTGAACTCAGAAATAATATTTAAAATTGTAACTTCCCCAGAACATACACAGTATGCAGTTGCTCTAAATGGGTGTAGGGGGACATCAGAAGAAATAGAGGGCTGTATAAAGGTAAAGTAGTAAGGAATAAAGGAACCCAGCTGAGGGGCAAGATTAATCTTTCATCTATATCTATAAGAAGGACCTGGGGTTTCCAAGTAGATATGCAAGACCTGTGTGCTCCTGATCTTTGCCCCACCCAAATGCCTCCTTTCTGTGTTTTCCCTGACTCTCAAGGCCGCTAACAGGATTTACCCAATTAGATTTTTCTTGTCCTTGTGCAATGAATAGATATGGTGGAAATTTCTTGTCCCCCCTATCCCTCCCCTAGAGGATGTCCAGAGTCAGAGCCTAGGAGCAGAAGTAGGTGTACTTAAGTCAGAACAGAGGACTGAACTTTGGCACCCCCACATGTATCATTATGCTCTTGAGTCCTGGTGCCTGGGGAGAGACTGCTATGGTTTCTACTACTCCAGAACACATACAGCCCTCTGCACATCTGTCTTGTATCACAGCTCCAGAGCATGAGATTCCCCAGGTCTACATGAGTGGTGTCCCTGGAGCTGTGCAGTGCACAGCCACTCTACATTCTAATCACAATCTCTGATTTGTGGAACCCAGGCACACATTTTCCAAGTGATTAAATGTACAATCAAGCTTTCATGAGCATAAAAATGACTTGGGATATTTGTTAAGTATATATATTCACCTGCAGAGATTTTGATTCAGTAGGTCAACAGGCAGTACAGGAATTTATACTTTAGCCAATAGTGCAGGTGATGCTGCTGCAAAGGATCCATGAACCACACCATAGGAATACTACTTAGAGCCAGAATTACTTATAGAACCTTGAAGAAGGTCTGTGCTTACTGGTGGGAATTAAGAAACAGTTATGATAACTTAATGTGCAGGGCAAAAGAGTTCAACAGATAAACTGCATGGAGAAGGTGAGAAGGGAGCTGCAGATGGAGGAAGGCCATGAAGCTATGTCACTATGATGACCTGATTAAACCATGATATTATCTTTATTTACTTGGGAATTGATGCATTCATTCTCTTAGTAAACAAGATAATGACAGAGCTGACCCAAATAACCCCTTAAATTATCTGGTAGTATGTTGGGGACTAATATATTCTAATAAAGTGAATCCGTGAAACAGGAATGGGGCAGCAGTGTGAAAACAACACACACTTGCGTTTGAACCTGGATGTTACCATTTTCTAGCTATGTGACCTTGGGAATTATTGATCTCTGTGTTCTGATCTACCAAATGAGGATATGAATACCTTCCTTGTAGGTCATTATGAAGATTACCATGAATATCTATCTGGGCATGGCAGCACACACCTGTAATCTCAGTGACTTTGGAAGCTGAGGAAGGAGTTTCACAAGTATGAAGCCAGCTTCAGCAACTTAGTGAGACCCTTAACAACATAGGAAAATACTGTGTCAAAGAAAGGGGGTGCTGGGAATGTAGTTTAGTGGTAAAGCAAACCTGGATTCATTCTCCATTACCAAAAGAAAAGAGAAATTACCATGAATAGCAGTTGGCACTCATTTGGCTCACAACAAAAAGTATCTATTGTTATCTAAAATGTTAAAGGTTCCATAACCATTAATTAACCATTAATCAACCAGAATCAAATATTCTAATATTTGAACCAGATGCTGCTCAATGGTGGTGACATTCTAAGAAATCTCTCCAACTCCTTTGCATTGACTCAGAATTCACAGCCGGCAGAGACGTGAAAATTTGCCATTATCTTTAGAACTAAGTAAAACAAAACAAAACAAAAAACACTAATAATGTATATTCTACAGAATATTTTTAATTTACATAAGCTCTGTACTTGATTAATTCCACCAAAATATTCTCCTGGAGACTGCTGATTAAACTATACCCATAGCGATTTGACTAGTAAAAAGTTAACTTGGGTAAAGAATCCACATACTTTCCTGTGTTCTGTGTGTTTGGAAACAGTATACATACATTTATTACTCGTGTAACATCAAGGATAGGTGCAGCTAAAGAGAATTTTAAGTGATTCATGCTATATTTTCTTTTTCAGGATAGCTTTTTCTAACATTTTTTTTTTTTTGACAATCCTACAGAAAAAGAGAATATGGTAGGAGAATTAGAAGTAGGAAAAGAATTCCAGGAACCACCAGTATATTTAAGTTTCAGACAGGAAAGTCTACCTAACCCTCATGATCCCCTCAGGCAGATGGAGGTTCCTCTCAGCCTGAGTTCTTTAGCTGCTCCCCCACCAGATAAACATTTCCTTGGTGGGTTTAGGATGGAATCTAGCTGAGTATCACTCCCTTAATAATTACCCTTCATTCACTTAGATGGCAATTGAGTTATCCTCTATCATCTTTTTTTTCTGGGAAAAAATCCAGTTCCTTTAAATTTGTCTCACAGGCTCTGTTTTCCAACCCTTTAATCATCGCCCCCTTTGTGTGCCCTGGCCAAGTTCCCTGCTTCTCTTTTCAGCTGTGGCTTTCAGACTGGATCTGGTTCATGGGTGAGGACTTGATGGCGCTGACAGGAATAGGAAAGCCCCCTCTGTTTCCATGCTGGCTCGTAAGCCAAGAAAGAGGGGAAGAGTCATCACAGAGCACCGCCCAGGCATTGTTCTAGAAGGTGTGGAAAACTCTGCTGTCCACAGGGCCATGCAGGAATGTGAACGGGATGGGAGAAGATCCTGTCAAAAGAGAATGCACACAGCCTGGCCAAAGAAGTCATCTCTGCTTGGCTCCAGCAGTCTGCTGTATCCTGGAGCCCTGAGGTGCACAGCTGCCTGCTCTTCGGATTTTTCTAGAAAGTTTTAAAATCTGGGCTTGAAAAGTTTCTATTTTTTTTTTTAAATGTCATCTATCATCTCAAATATATCTGAATATCCTATAGGCAAATAAATAATGTCTGGAGGCTGAATCAAATCCCTGGACCTCCTAACTTCTATTCCATTTAAGGGACTATAGTCAGGTATGGGTAGGGGCCAGGGGATGGGTTAGTGATAGAGATAGATGCACAAACCAATTGTTAGGAAGGAACAACCATAGCAATCAATAATGACAAACATATGATGAAAGAACTATTAATAAAATATTAAAATATGAAATAATTACCATTTAATCCAGTGCCTGGACTATAATGAATGTTCAGTAAATGTTTGCTGAAATAACTACCTTATTTTTAATGCTGTTTTGCCATTTTGAAGCATTTTATTACTTCACTGGCTCTTCCAAAGAACCCTGAGAAGAACACACTTCTGCCCTTTTTTTTAATGTAGGCATTTTTTAACTTGTTCTTTTCAGATATACATCATGACAATAGAGTGAATTTGGGCATATTATACATACATGGAGTATAAATTCCCATTCTTGTACATGATGTGGAGTTATACTGGTTGTGTATTTGTATAAAAACATAGGAAAGTTATGTCCAACTTATTCTACTGTCTTTCCTGTTCCCATCCCTCCTTCCTTCCCTTCATTCCTTTGTCTAATCCACTGAACTTCTATTCTCCCCCGACCCTTGTTGTGTGTTAGCATCCCTATATCAGAGAGAACATTCGACCTTTGGTTTTTGGGGATTGGCTTATTTCACTTAGCATAATAATCTCCAGTTCCAACCATTTACCAGCAAAAGTCATAAAATCATTCTTTTTTATGCTGAGTAACATTCCATTATGTATATATACACCACATTTTCTTTATTCATTCATCTACTGAAGGGCACTTAGGTTGGTTCCATAGCTTAGCCATTATGAATTGAGCTGCTATAAACATTGGTGTGGTTGTGTTACCATAGCATACAAATTTTAAGTCATTTGGGCATATACCAAAGAGTGGGATAACTAGGTCAAATGGTAGTTCCATTCCAAGTTTTCTGAGGAAACTCCACACTGCTTTCCAGAGTGATTGTACCAATTTACAGTCCTACCAGCAATGTATGAGTGAAACTTTTTCTCCACATCCTTGCCAACATTTATTGTTATTTCTATTCTTGATAATTGCTATTCTGACTGGAGTGAGAGAATTTCAGCATAGTTTTAATTTGCATTTCCCTAATTGTTAGAGATGTTGAACATTTTTTTCAAATAGTTTTTCACCATTCATATTTCTTCTTCTGTACCTCTTCAGTACCTCTGCACATTTTTTGATTGGGTCATTTGGTTTTATGGTGTTAAGTTTTTTGAGTTCTTTATGTATCCTGGAGATTAATGTTCTGAGATTCAGGTGGTAAAGATTTTCCTCCCATTCTGTAGGCTCTCTCTTCACATTCTTAATTATTTCCTTTGTTGTGAAGAAGGTTTTTAGTTTGATATCATCCCATTTATTGACTCTTGGTTTTACTTTTTGAGCTTTAGGAGTCTTGTTAAGGAAGTTGGTTCTTAAGCTGACATGATGGGCCTACATTTTCTTTTAGTATATACAGAGTCTCTGGTCTAATGCCTAGTTACCTGATCTACCTTGAGTTGAGTTTTGTGCAGGGCAAGAGATAGGGGGGTTAAATTTTATTCTGTTACATATGGATTTCTAGTTTTCCCAGCACCATTTGTTGAAAAGGCTTCTTCTCTCCAATGTATGTTTATAGTGCTTTGCCTAGTATCAGCTGTATTTATGTGGGTTTGTCTCCCTGTCTTCTATTCTGTTCCATTGGTCTTCATGTCTGTTTTGGTTACCATGCTATTTTTGTTACTATAGCTCCGCAGTATAATTTAAGGTCTAGTATTGTGATACTTCCAGCTTCACTTTTCTTGCTAAGGATTACTTTGGCTATTCTGGGACTCTCAGTTATCCAATTTCATGATTGCCTTTTCTATTTCTATGAAGAATGAATTTAATAGAAATTGCATTAAATTGATTCTACCCTGCATCCTATCCGACCACAATGGAATAAAATTACAAATCAATGACAGATTAAAAAACAGACACTACTCCATCACCTGGAAACTAAATAATATGCTATTGAATGATGCATGGATAACAGAAGACATCAAGGAAGAGATAAAAAAAAATTCTTAGAGGCAAATGAAAACTCTGATACAACATATCAAAATCTCTGGGATGCCATGAAGGCAGTGCTAACAGGAAAGTTCATAGCACTAAACTCATTCATTAGAAGAAGTAAAAGTCAAATAAATGAACTGACTCTTTGTTCTTCCTTTTCTAAGGCTTTGAGACAGATTAATACCCAAAGAAGTAGAAGACAGGAAATAATCAAAATTAGGGCTGAAATCAATGAAATTGAAACAAAAGAAACAATGCAAAAAATTGACAAAACAAAAAGCTGGTTCTTTGAAAAAATAAACAAAATTGACAAACCCTTAGCCACCCTAACAAAAAGGAGGAGGGAGAAAACCCAAATTACTAAAATTTGTGCTGAAAAAGGAAATATCACGACAGACACTACTGAAATACAGAGGATAATTAGAAACTATTTTGAAAATTTATACTCCAGTAAGATAGAAAACCCTGAAGACACCAACAAGTTTCTAGAGGCATATGACCTACCCAAACTGAACCAAGAGGACATATACAACTTAAACAGATCAATTTCAAGCAAGGAAATAGAAGATGCCATCAAGAGCCTTCCAACCAAGAAAAGCCCAGGTCCAGATGGATTCTCAGCTGAGTTCTACAAGACTTTCAAAGAAGAATTAATACCAATTCTCCTCAAACTATTTCATGAAATAGAAAAGGAGGGAACCCTTCCAAACTCATTCTATGAGGCAAG
>PVHX01024142.1:0-24510 GCA_004024805.1 Geosciurus inauris
TTGGAGAACATGATATTGTTATTTACTAGTGTAGCTCTAATGATGTCTTATTAATATGAATCTAAGATTATGCTTCCTTTGGGCAAGATACCTGGCCTGAATTACACTATAATTCTAATTAATTGGATTCTATAAAAATACAATTTCAAGGCTGAGGACTTAGAATTACAATTACTTTTGAAGATCTTTTGTTGTGAACAAAGTTATTAATGTGAGAAGTACTTTAGAAATGAAAGAAAATAAATTCAAATATTTAAAATCTAAATCCAGTGGAGTAGAATTAAAAGGAAACTTTCCAAAGAAATTCAGATTCTGAGTGTAGAACACAATGGTGGCTAAGACCCTCTGGATGTTCTCTCCCCGCAGATACACCAAGTTGAACAGCTATACAAGCCCCAAACTACCATCACAAAGCTAAGGAAATAAGGGAAGAGTCCCTAAGGTCTGCTTTTAGTATGTGTGTGTGTGTGTGTGTGTGTGTGTGTGTGTGTGTGTGTATCACATTGAGGAAGGCAGGAAGGGAAGAGTTACTTTCATTCCTTTCCCTCCAACTCCAAGTAGTCCAGCATGGAAGAGATATCTTCTGCGTGGGGAAGGGAGAGAAAAATAAGTTCAGGCATTTGATTTAAAATCAGGACCACCCACCATGGTGAAAGGTGCTGGCGGACAAAACTCCATGACCCATATTAGCAGGCCAACGTCAGTAGAATAAGCTGCTGGAACTGTTAGGTGAGGGGGAGTTGATTCCACCCATCCCCGATCTCCTGTGGCCAGCAGAAGTAAGTACATTGTTCCTGATCTGCAGCAAGGTATGAGAGCTGGCAAGATCATTGTCTTAGAGCTCACTGCCAGGCCAGCTGTGGTAAGACTGGGCAGGTTCCTGTGACTGGGAGTCTCAAGAGTGACCTAGTTTAACATCAGCCTGGATGGCCAAGGGATACCTCTATCTCTCATCCCCAAACCTCAGACAGCACTGCTGTGGCCAGGCCAGTGATTGCAGACAGAGCTCTAGAGCCTCCAGGCACAAACTGTGTCCTTGTTGGATAACTTCCATTTCAACCTACACCACTGCCAGCAGTAACGTAAGTCTCTATGCATACTTGAGACTGTGCAGGTCCTTGTGATAGCTACAAGATTAAGGTAAAATCTAATCAACCTAGGTAATCAACAGACAACATTTACCAACACTAGCCCCTTCTGGTTCACTGGCCTTTTTCATGACTATTCAGACACTTACAAAGCTAATTTGTCTCTTAAACTTAAATCCTTTTCAGAATGGAGCAAGCATATAAAAGTTAATAGTAATACCTGAACTTTCTTTACTGAAAGTCATCATCAAAGACTCTTCAAACCTAGACACAATAGAACAACAAAAAAAGTAAACAAAAAACCAGAAAGATTTGCAATTCTTTTAGTAATATGTAATCAGATATTCCCAAATCTTTATCCATGACTCACATGTCAACAAGAATCTCTAATATAAGATTTTTAGAATGAAAGGGAAGCAGAAGACACTAAGGATGACTTAGTGGAGTTGGAATTTCATAGAAAACAAGTGGCATTTTAAAAAATGCACATATTTCTTGAATGAAATTTTTGAAGGCTATTTACAATGTCCTTCCTATGAAAATAGTGGAACTCCAATTTAGTCTACCATGAAAGAAAATATTGTCCACTGGGGATTCCAGACAACATCCATTATAAAATCTTAAAGTAGATATGATTCTCTTTCGCTCTACTTTCTGAAAATAGACATTGACCAGGAAGAGGAAACTCATCTGTCATCAAAAACTAGACCAGGAAATGGTCCTAGCACATATCACATAATATTTCTCATGAACCTAGAACAAACTGAAGGTCTTTGACATGAAATATCTAGATGATCCTGATCTGTTCACCAAGCCTGCAAGGAATTGGCCTCTGGATTAAGACTCCTCTTATATATCAGGAGAAAAGTTATTTTAAAAACAATTGATCTGTGCTGAGAACTGAAAAATATATAAATAGCTGAAAAATAAAACTACTATTGGTGTGATTTTAATTCATGTTTTCCATTATATTTTGAAAAGCAGACATTTATCTAATCATTTATGTACATATTGAATATTTTATTAGCATAAGAATTGTCATTTCTAACACAAAGCTGGCCTCCTTTGCACAATTTCTCCTTCAGTAATGAAAATGGGTGTATATATAGTGATTCACAGATGTCAGAAGATAGAGTCAGTAATAGTAACATTTGGACTCTGAACTGGGGAACATCAGCCTCTCATTTTGATACTACATCAGATAAAATAACATGTATGTATGTATGATTTAAGTAAATGGAAATTTCAGTAAACAATTGTTTAATGACCTTCCTCTTGATTCTCAATCGTAGTTAAATCATAGCTATTTTATGTTTTTACTTAGCAGTTTCTTTGTGTCTAAATTAATCCATACTTGAAGAATTGGAGAGTTTCAGCAAAAGTAGAGTGTTTCAATGCCTCTTTGAAACATAAACGCTTACAAAATGCAATGATCTCTTTTAAAAACAAAAATTAACACAAGTATCAAGTCCTCTTGACATTCTTTACCCAAGAAAGTTCTTTATCACTTTCATGTGCATGAGGTCCACATTTTCTGGCATCATGACCATTGTTTCCCAGTTAGGTTGTCCATTTTTCCTCTCTTTGAATTATACATCAATTCAGGCAGAGATGGGAATCTATTGCAAAGGGATTTGGTAATACATTCTATTGATCATCAATAATAAAGTGTCTTTTCTTTCATAGGATTCTACCAATATTTACAAGGAATCTTTTCTTATGAAAAATCCTTCAGAGCAAAATTCTTTGGATCCAAATCGAAAAGTACAATGCCAAGTATATTTGACCACTGGTATGCTTAAATTTTAGGATATAGATTCTTGGATTTATGCCTTCCCAACAAAAGAAAAAAAACTGTCAACCTCAATACTTTTACTCCCACTCTACTGGAAAATATGCAAGTAAAAATTCTCAAGGTTTCTTTAGAAGTAGATTGTTTTTAGAAAAGAGTTTCCTCCAAAAATGCCGGATGAATGTGACAATTACACAAGAGAGATGTCTTCCACTCACAACGTTTTCCCAAGACCTGTATGACTGCAGCCACAAATTAGTATGCTTCAATTGGCCCTGCATGTATTTATTATTTTATTGCTTTTGCTTTTTATCCTCTTCAGTGCTTTAATATTCTGTATTATTTTAAAAAGAACACTTATTTCTTCATGCTGATGTGTATATTGGATCTGTAGTTAACATTGCTTTGTACAACATTAATTAATTCATGATAAAAGCCTAATAACCAGTGCAATTTTTTGAAAACATATAAATAAGCCAACTACTTTCTTTGCATCCGTTTTGTTCTGTGTGCCAACTGGCTTGTTTAAATACAGAGTGCTTGTGAATAAAGCATTTGGTTTCATCAATAATAAACTCAGACACTGATTGGTATTTTATCTGGCAAACAGAATAAAAAGCCCTTAACCAACTTTTAGTCTCACTTAGTAAAGGAAGTTTCTGATTTTACTGATACAACAGCTAAGAACAAAAGGTAGAAGCTAGAGTTTATAGTCAAATTTTCAAAATGATTAACCACCAAATGAATGCATAACAGAAATAATAAATTTTCAAAGTCCTTTTCAAATTATAAAGCTTGTCATAGATGTGAATCTTCTGATTCCCTGTCATATAACACTTTCACTTTATCTAATGATATTTTCACTTAATTTTCCTCATGAATTAATACATTGAAACATAAACTTGGGATACAAGATTCCCTCTAAGATGTTCACCTTATTGTGCCCACCAACCCTAACATGAAATTTCCAAATCTAAGCCAATTATCCTCTTGGTAGTGGTACCAGTAAATCACTTAAAACTCTACAAGATTATTTTGACCACATGACTTTGTTCTAAAAGACTCGTGACCATATCTGCAAACTAGAAGGGAATTTCTTACCTTAGTAAATTGAAGACTATCTCTATCTTAGTCACTTATAAAAGTTTGGACCCATTTTGTTCTACTATTTCTGTTACTTGGGAAAGTTATAGGTGAATAATTTCATTAAATCAAGAGAAAATTGAAACGTAATTTTGGGATACAAGCCCTCAGATAGTAGTGGAGAATTCCACATAAGGTTCTTCAATCCATGATTACACCACTTATTATAATTTATAGTTAAATTAAATGGAACTAAATGATGATAAAATCATTCCATTTCTTACCTGACATATTTAATTGATTTTAAAAAGTTGTAATTGTTCCAACTAAGCATCTCTGGACATAATATTTGCCTTTAAATATAGTGTGTGCACTATTTTATGGGCAGAATATTATATGTTTGTTTCACAGAATTTTTGAAATCTTTACATAGACAACATTAAGATATATAAATGGAACATCAAATTTTAGTAATTCGCCTTACCTCATGTGTTAACTCTTCTGATAACAAATAGTATATTTTCTGCAGAGGCATTCCGGCTCCTGGTTTAGAAACAGAATATAAACTCTTTTTAAAAAAATAATCCTATGTTGTTAAAATGAGTGACTTTCCTAGTTTTGAAGTTTTTCACAGTTTTCTCATCAAATGAGTCAAAGAAAGATATATGATCATCCATCATATGTCGTGGCTCATAGTATTGCCACCATCAGAAATATCATGTGCAGTATAATGCTTTAAGGTGAAGTGTAGATCTGAAATGGGAAAATTGCCAGAAGATCACAGTGTGTCTTCCAGCTTCAGTGATGAATGACCACCAGGAGGGGCAGGGAATTCAGAGTACTTTCATTCAGATTTCTTATTCCATGAACCACTCATCATGAAAGATTAAGACTATATCCCCAGTTACAGGTTTACTCTATGCTCCAGGGAATTCCTGGAGATCAAAGATTCTTAGGCGAGAATTTGTTCCCAGGAGCAAACTGTTCACTTACCAAACACTTATGCAGATTCCCTCTAAGATGTTCACCTCACTGTGCCCACCAACCCTAACATGAAATTTCCAAATCTAAGCCAATTATCTTCTTGGTAGAAATATAGTAAACCACTTAATTTGAGTCTAGACTTCCAATCCCTGTCATTATTTTCCTTTTGAGTTTTGCCCTTTTGATATACTGCTAAAATTCTGTTAAGATGGTATTTTCTGTTATGACAATGAATTCTAACAAATGTAAACTGTTGCATTAACAAGTTGCTTGGTGACACATGGGGGATTTCAACTGTCACAACATTTTTAATGGGAAGAGCAAACAACATTGGAATAAAAGACATTGCCTAGATTCACGCATCAATTGAAAGCTGCTGAGACAATTTCAAGTTGCCTTAACATTTTCATGCAATATTTTTGTGGATTAAATTAGATTAATTATCCTTTTCTACATAACAAAGTGCTTAAGAAGATAATAAAATATAATGACAAAATCATAAGATCTTTTGAAAGCATTGCATAACTATACAAACATGAGGCCTTGCTTAGAAGTATCCTAATGTATGTATAAAATTTACCACCTCAGGAGTCTTGAGAATAAAGTCAGCACCATAAGTAGATGTCCTAAATCCCATGTGAGGGAAGAAGAATTCCACAGGAAAATTCACATGCATCATTACTTAATTATTAGTGTAAATTCAGGAATTGCTTTTATTAAAAATATACCTCTTATCATCACTACCACCAACAAAACAGTTCTTTCTCTGGAATGATCCTTAGGGAAAACATATCTGACTTAAGCTTTGGACAGTGAATTCAGATAAAAAGCAAGGAGATTGAATATAAGTTTTGATTATTTTTGCCATCTCTGTTCTTTAATTAATTAATTTTTTTATTCTTTTTGTTAGGGACAAGATAATCAAATAAGCATATGAATAAAATGTAACTAAAATTTCCAGGAGGTATGTGTGCTGTGCATTTTAACTAAACATATAAACAGAGAAGTTAAGAAATAGGTTAAGGGGAGTAAAGTACACAAGAGTATGAAAAAATGAACCTTAAGAGAAGAGGACATGTGTTGTAAATGATTTACATACTCGATAGCAAGCCCCTGACAAATAGAGTTTTCATTTCATTTTGTTTTCGTTATTTCACTGTGCATAATTTAAAATTGAATTCACTTTGTCACACATCAGGATACTTAATCTCTTTAAAATGACATTGTTGAACAGTATCATATTTCAGGTGGAAATTGAAACCAGGCAACTGCAAAGTAACACATATCTGGAAAATGTTAATCAGAAAATGATCTTTCAAATGCTGGAATTTAAAATTAATGCAAAGGAAACAAGAACTAAGACACTTCATTAAACTCTTACTGTTTTTATATGCTATATTTTTACATACCATGAAATAAATTATGTTATAAAAATTTTGGTTAATTTTAATTGTTATGTTTAAATTTAACATTGGATGTAAAATTAGAAGTCATGTGTCTAAATATTTTATGATGTTCTTTTTAATTTTGTGATGCTTTTTCAAAATGTGTAAATTAGTGGTGAAAAAACTGAAGAAAAGGAAATATTTTGTTTCAATAATTTTAATACTCAAAAAGGGTAAAACACATTAGAAGAAAAATATCTTAGAAGACAGAGGGCAATTAATAAAATCATTTCATAAATATGGAAACTATTTGGAAAATTCCCGGTTAAAATTTAATGGCATCATTAACACTTAAAGTAAAAGAATTACAAATGAAGATACCCTAAGAATCTTCTTAAAAAATACAAAGAAAATTTCTTAGTCTTATTTAAGAGAGACAGAAAGAAAGAGAAGGTGGCAAACAGAAGAGAAATAATATAAGACATGATAATTTCCAGACTAAATAACAATAATATAAACTGTTATTTTATTTAATAATAATTACTGTGTTGTAATTGAGCTACTGAAAATTATACTTTTTTAAAGATTTAAGTATATTATAAAATTAAAGTCTCCAAATTGTACTTTGAATAAATTTTACTGTTTAACTCTGTGGTTCTGCATGAAATGGGGTTCAATACATATTTTATATATTATTTGAGTTTTTGCATGTACATATCAGATTAATGAGAACAGTTATTACTGACAAAATCTACATGAAATAATTATTTAGTAAAATAAATGTTTAAGTGTATATTTGAACAATGAACAATGTTATTTAGAATGCTGACCATATCTAAGAGTATGCTTAATCCTGAGAAGATTGCTGAAACTCCTAGCTAAAACTCTGACATTTGGTGAAGAAAGAGATCAAATTTCCTATATTTGATAGACTGTCATGACTGTTCCAGGAGAAATATAAATTCCATTGCTACATTTCTCTAATAGTGAAGTTTGTATTATCTGCAAGATTAGAAAATAATTTCTTTCTTTCTTCCTTTTTCTTTTCTTTCGCTGTGCATGTGATTGAACCCGGGATCTTCCATATGCCAGACAAGTGCTCTGCCTCTGAGCCATGCTCCAAGTGCTAATGTCATTTTTTAATGCAAGACCAAAAATAAGTAAAAATCCAATTCTATAAAACACTAGAAAATATACTATTGCAAACATGCCCTGAACATTTTTTTAAAATACTTTTTTAGATATTGATGGATCTTTATTTTATTCATTTATTATTTATATGTGGTGCTGAGGATCGAACCCAGTGCCTCACGCATGCTAGGCAAGCGCTCTACCACTGAGCTACAGCCCCAGCCCCATGCCCTGAACATTTTAAGATTTGAAAGTACATTGGAAAACAACTCACCTTTCCTAATTTTACAGTGTTATAAAATACATTCCTCAGATAGATTAGTAATAAAGTGTATTTCTTTTTCTTCACTATTTGGGCCCTAATTCAGATATTAAAATTAGCATTCCAAAAGAACACAGATAATCTTTTTTTTCTGTGAGTTGTTTTAAAATTAATTTAAATTTTAATACTAGATAAAATAAAGTGAATTATACCTTAAAATAAGCAGTGTGATTAGAATGAATAAAAGTTCACTCCCACCCCTTAACTGAAATGCAACAGAAAGGTAGCTTCCAAAAAAAGTTTTTCTAAGAGAATAAGCAAGGAAGGGTATTTATATGGATTTGTGAAGGGGGGCTACTTTGAGGAACAATAAAACAATAGAACAGTAACTCCAGAAAGGGGCAAGTGTACTGACATGTACTTTCTTTCTAAAGAGAACACATCCAGAAAAAATACTCTTGCTGTATTGGTTAGGAAAGGAACTGGTTGTTATTCCCAGGAACTGAGGCTGAACTCAAGTCCCAGTGAAACTTCCACATGGAGGCAGAGAAAAATGCTGGGAAAGCATAAAAGTGCAAGATAGTTCAAGGAAGTGCAGCCTTTTACATTTGCTTATGTAAGAATTCACGAATGTCTTTGAATCAACTTGATAATTACCTTTCTTTGTACAGTACAATAACTCATACCTCATTCAGCCAAGAATAATTTTGCTCTTTAATTGTGACATTCAACTTGAACTAAAAAGTTTTATATTATAAATACCGCTCATTAAATCCAATACATTGTGATTGCTACTTTTATTTTCTTACAGAAGCTAGTAATTGCTCTGAAGTATCTCAATGACAAACTAGATAAAATAATTCAACTTAATAATTCTGTTACAAGACAATTTATAATTGTTGACACTCAGAAATGTGGTACAGAGATAAAATAGTTACAATGTTTCCGTTCTGAATAAGCTGATAAGTGGCTTTCCATTTTGACCCAGTCTTAAAATCCACCGAGTAGCAATATTTCATATTATGTTTTTAAAGAATTTAAAAAGCATGCTTTGTGTGCTAATTCATCTCTCATCATTAGCAAGAGCTCAACTTTGTTGAAGTTCTGGGTAGATATTAAACAGCAGTGGCTTCCTGAACAATGCTATCTATTGACATTATCATTTCTATGCAAAGCATTCATTTAGTCCCTTTGAATTATCCTTCAAGGTTTCTCTACTTAACTATTGCTATGTTCTTCTATTTGGTGTTTCCTGCACAAGAATGACAATATGCTTTCTTTGTGCAAAAGGAATTTAGTTTATGTTACAGAAAAATAATTCTTATCCATTTAAAAAAAGGAGCTATGAACATGTTTTATTATGTAATCAATTAAGCACTATTTTTAGTAATTATATTGTGCTCGCCACTGTGCTGCAGAAAGAGAAGATTAAGACATAGACACTGATGTCATGGAGGTCAAGGGCTAATATTTATGAAAAAGTCAAATACCTGTAATAATATGATAATTTTGATTATTTTTGTCAGAATTGGACAGGCAGGGGGACTTCCTTAAAGAGGAGACACAAAGTTACAACATCCATCTTGCTTTGGAGACTCACTTCTTTACTTGATTTAGGTATAATATCACAGAGGCTCAAAAAGCATCTTGACTGTTACATCGAGCTGAAGGTAAGAATTGTTAAGAAACACATGTAAGAAAAACTCTCCATAAACCCCCTATTTGTTCAAAGGCAATACACCCAAAGTTTTCCCCCTGACATCCTAATTACAATCTTGCAAGTGAGGCTGAGCTAGAGGACCCACCTGAAATAGCCCCATAGGAACAGAGACTAAATATGTGTATGTGTTCTTAAGTAGCTGAATGTTTAGTAGTTATGCCTCAATAGCTAACTAGTACAGATTTTTTGTATAAGACCAGTGTCAGTAGAGATGTTGAGTGAGTGGTAGAATTTAATGATGGGGCAAATGTGCAGCAAAGAATAAAGCTCCATGAAGAGTATGCTTAGCAAGGCAAGAGCTTAGTCAATGCGCAATTAAACAGGAAGAAAACCATTGTACAAATAATATATCATGTTCAGCTTCCCTATTTTAATGACCAAATATAACAAAATGCATATTGCAAACAGTCCGGGGCCTGGAAATATACCGAATTGAGAACAAAACTATTGCACGCACTTATTTGGAAAATGACTATTTGTCCTAGGAGCTCTCTTAAAAGGCATTTTTCAGCTATGGCTTTAATGTATCAATCCACTGTTGCACTGTTTCTATCCGTAACAGCTTCAAATGTCACTTTGGGGTTTATGTCTCTCTTTAAACTTGGACCACGTTCATTTAACCTTACAAGGCCTCAGTATATTTTATTGGTAAAGTTAAGATGATAAGAGCACTACTACATAGAGCTGTTGATAACATAATATATTAAATTTTTGGCATAATGCCTAACATAAAGCAAGAAATGAACTAGCTCTCATTTAATCAGGGCACATACAGGCTTCACTCTCAATCAACTTAGATATCCCTTCTATTCCTATTACATAGAAAACAAACATGCTTCCTCTGTGTTGAGAACTTCCTCTAATGATAAATGAACAGAATCCAGTAACTGCTGAAAGTGTGTATCTGTAGGTGGGAGGGGAACAGAGAAGTGTGTTGTGAATGAATAATGATGAAGTATATTTTCCTTAGAAATATAAAAAAATTAATGTGCTATGTCTTTTAAAGAGACAATATTGATATATTTTCATAGTTTGGGTTTAATTCTACCTCTTCATGCCTTAACATAGTTGACATTTAAAAATTTTTTTAAAACACTTTAAAATTAAGAGCAGAAAAATGTCAAGCATATGGCTAGGGTTGTGTGAACCACACTGAAGCATCACTATTCCCCAGTGATGACTTCCTTCCATGAACTGATGCTTGCTGTGACAAGGATAGGAAAGAAGGTACTTAAAAAATTCACTTTTTCCAATTAGGACCATGCCAACAAGCTAAGCGGCGACTCTGCAATAACCCAGGGGGGGCATTCTACCTTATTCAGAATCATTTCATTTTGCCAGGCATGGTGGCACATGCCTATAATCTCAGCTACTTGGGAGATCAAGGAAGGAGGATCAAAATTTCAAAGGCAGCCTCAGCACCTTAGTGAGGCCATAAGCAACTCAGCAAGACCCTGTCTCAAAAAAAGAAAAGAAAAGGAAAGGAAATGAAAAAAAGAAAAAGAAAGAAAGAAAAAGAAAAAATGCTGGAATGTGGCTCAGTTGTTAATTGTCACTGGGTTCAGTCTCTGGTACCAAAAATAAAAATATTCCTTTTATTCACAAGACTTGCTCTCCTATATGTGCTATACATATTTCTTCAAACTCCTCCCCTGAACATAGCTTCTACTTAGAACTAGATATATCACAGGTCCACTGAAAAACTCACTCCAGAATTACTATATGCAAGTATACAATGTGCAGCAAAAGTATCAATAGCCTCTGTTCCAGTTGATTGAAATTCAGCTTGGTTCTGCACTTACCTCAGTTTTGATACAGCAAGAATTAATTGTGCTTCAGCCTCTTATCTTCTTTGCTTCCCACAAAAAAACTGTGATTGGTACAGGCTTTATGGAAATCAGCTTATGTATTTTATGTTTATTAATACACATTACAGAATATAAATGTTCATATGTAACTAATATTTTTCTCTATTAATTCCATTATATTTTATATTATATTAATATTTTGTATTATTTATGCTAAATACACATATCAGACAAAATATCTTATTTCTTTCTTTCTAAAATCATTTTCAATTGCATGCTACATACTTAGTATTGTATCTATATTTTCTCCCAAATTTAGGAAATTAAATTTACACTTAAATGAAATTGACCATAAGTCAAGTAATAATATTTCTTTTCACTGGTTTTAATTATGACTTTGCTTTTCCCTATAAAACCAGTTTATGTTTTCAGAATGATATTAACTTACTATGTCATATAGTTATAAAGGTGAGTCCTATAAATACTATTCCTATGACTCAAATAAGAGGGATAGAATGAATAATGTCATTTATGTTACCTTGGTTTGTAATCTATTGCAATTGCTTCCTTAATTTTTTTTAACTCTCTATTTTTGATAAAATACATTTTAGTTTTTTATGTCATAATGCATTCCGGAAATGCACACTGATTGGGAAAACATAACTTTATTATAATTTTACTTATTTTGATACCAGCATGAAGCACAATGTATTATTATTTATTGCAAAATTTATTAATATCACCCTGCAAAAATATATAATAAGATCTTGGTATGAAATAAAATATTACAATACAAATACTTTGACTTTTTTTCTCGTATCATTTGTTAGTATGATCTTAATTTTTTGTCCATTTTTCCAAAGGAAAAATGATAATGATAATAATAATTAAATGATTATAATTATTGTTTCATATTACCTTGTCTTTTATCTATTCATAATACTGTATTTTTTTCACAACTGTATTTATTACACTTGTTTTTGTGTTTAAATCATTCCCAGGATAATTTTAATTACCCATTTTGCTATCATGATTAATCAGTAGACTGCAGAAACAAGTAGATTTGGTTTTAAATGTAAGTATACTTTCATCATTTTCTTATATTTTAAAGGTTATACTAAATTATCATATATGATACTAACTTGATTGTCTCTTGGATTATTGTCATAGCACTTATTAGAAGAACTCTGAGAATGTTCAGGCATTCATTCATTTATTTATCCAACTTTGATTTTGAATTATATAATGTCAGGCTATATGCCAAATACTGGAAATATAATTGTCTAAGTGTAAGTAAGAGAAAATTAAATAAGAATATCCCTCAAATAAATGACATGACTATAAGTATATTGAGTGCTACGGAGAAAGAAGACAGGGAGAATAGTAATACAAACAAGTTAAGACTGGTAAGGAAAGCAGTCTTTAAGATATGGCTTAAAGGATGAAAAAGAAACAACAAATTATGAGACTGGAGTTTCAGGCAGAGAAGAGCCAGGTCAGGATTTTGGCTTTTCACATCTTACACCAGGAAACAAAATAACAAAATATAGCAGTAGATATTTTAGCTATCATGGTAGATGGTTTGAGATTCTCATATATATATGTACACACACACACACACACACACACACACAATGTGGCTTGAAACCAGAAGTACTTTACCACTGAACCATATCCTCAACCCTTTTTATTATTATTATTATTTTTAATTTTAAGACAGGATTTTGCTAAATTGCTGAGATTAGCCTTGAGGAGCTTGCAATTCTCCTTCCTCAGCCTCTTGATCTGCTAGGATTATAAGCGTGTGTTACCATCCCAGGTGGATAGTTGGAATTTTGTTTCTTGTGCCTGAAGAAGCTAGTGAAGGTTTTGAGCAGAGCGATATAAGCTTATTTATATTTTCTTGCTTTTTTCCTTTGTTCTTTGTTGATATTTTAAGTTGACACAGCCTATTGTGCGGGGAATTAGGGAATACAAGTTTATAAACATCAATACCTTTTCCTTTATTTATACATAGCTGATGACACAGAAGAAGGGGAAATGGAAAGATGACCTTGAGGCTTATTTTGGAAATAACACCAATAGGACTTGCTCAGAAAAAAGTTTATAGAATGAGCCAAAAGGAGGGATCAAATTTGGCAACTTATCTACTCACTTAAGGAATTGCAGAACTGGTGGTACCAATTACTGAGGCAAGGCAAACTGCAGAAAGATGATATTTAAAGGGTAAATAATCCTGCCTTTGCAAAATGTAATTGGCTTATCATCAGCAGTATGTTCATCATCAGTTTACCTCCAGGGAATTTTATTATTCATTTAGATAATCTTCTAAGTCATACCAGTGTTCGTCCTTTAAGCTTCTGATAGACTGAAAACAAGGGAGGGACCACAAACTACAAGTAGTTTGTGCTCTCTTACACGTTTGATAGAATTGTAAATTATTTTCATTACTAGGCACACAAACAAGAGTGATTTTTTGTGCTGTGATTTTTTTTGTCTTGATTTTGTGCTGAAGACAGTGGCTTTTTTCAGGCACTTTTTTGGGGGGCGGGGTACTCAGGCGCACTAAACCACTGAACCACATCCCAGCCCTATTTTGTATTTTATTTAGAGACAGGGTCTCACTGAGTTGCTTAGCACCTTGCCTTTGTTGAGGCTGGCTTTGAACTTCAATCCTTTTGTTTCAGTCTCCTGAGCTACTGGGGTTACAGGTGTGTGCCATTGTGCCAGGCAGGAACATTTTTAATTAATGTATTTTTAACTGACATATAAAAACATAACAATTGTCCTTATTTCTGGAGTACCATGTGATATTTCAATAAGCACACATATTATACAAAGTTTAAACACATTTCAACATATGTATTTCCAGAAGCATTTATAATTTATTAATGATGAAACACTCAAGATTATTTATTCTAGCTTTTTGAATTGTATAACACATTATTGTTGTCTATTATTAACTTGCTGTCCAATAAGCACAAAAGAAATTCTTATCCCTATCTAACCATAAATTAATATCCATTGATCAAATTTCTCTATCTTTCCCACCTCACCACTCTCCCCAGCCTGTAGGAAATACTGTTCTAAACTCAATGTCTATTAAATCAAAATTTTTTAGATTCCACATTGAGTTAGATAATGTAGCACTTATCTTTAGGTGCCTGGATTATTTCATGTAAAATGTTCTCTGGTTCCATTCACATTGTTGAAAATGACTTGGTTTTATTCTTATTATAGCTAATGAGTTTTCCATTGAGTATATGTACAACATTTTCTTTATTTGTTCATCCGTCGATAGACACTTAGGTTTTTTCCATTTTTTGACTATTGTATGTAGTGGTGCATTAAACATGAGAGTACAAGTGTTTCTTCAACATTCTCATCTCATTTCCTTTGGATAAATACTCTGGTGTAATTAATGGGTCATATGGTACTTCCATTTTTAATTTTTGGAAAAATTTATACTGATTTCAATAATGTTTATGCTAATTTACATTCCTGTCACCAGTGTGCAAAGCTTCCCTTTTGCCTACAACCTTGCCTGCACTTGTTATCTTTTCTCTTTTAGATAATAGCCCATCCTTACTGAATAGAGGTGATATCTCTTTGTGGTTTCTATCTGCATTTCCCTAATTATTAATAATGCTGAAAAAGTTTTTCATCTGTTGGCCATTTGCACATCTTCTTCAAAAAATATCTACATATATATTGTGAATGTTTGTTTGATATATTTTCTTTTTGGCTAGTTTCTGGAATTCCATATATATTCTTGATTTTAACCCCTTGCCATAATAGTTTGCTTATATTTCTAGTTATAGTTCTGTCTCTGCACTCTTCATTATTTCCTTTGCTGTGCATAGCTTTTTGGTTTGATATAATGCCATTTGTGTATTTTTGTTTTAATTTTCTGTGCTTTGGGATCATTTCCAAAAATATTTGCCCATGATAATATTCTAAAATACTTCCACTGTGTTTCCATAGTTTCTGGGGGTTCTTTAAAGTCTTTAATCCATTTGAGTTGATATTTGTAACTGAAATGAGATGGGCTTGACTTGATTCTTCTGTATACAATTTTCCTAGCACCATTTATTGAAAAGACTGTCCTTTTACCAATCCATGTTTTTAGCATCTTTGTCAAAAATCAGTTCATTGTCAACATGTAGGTTAAGGTCCAGACTATTTTGCAGCACAGGACTATGTATTTGATTTTATGCCTATGCTATGTTGTTTTCATTGTTATAAATATGTAGTATATTTTGAGTTCAGATAATGCAATGCCTTTGGATTTGTTCTTTTTTGCTAGAATGACTTTGGCATATTTTTGTTTGTTTTGTTTTTATTCAGGTGTAAGAATTATTTGTCTTGGTTGTGTGAATAACATCATTATTATTTTGATCATTGCTGCATTGTGTTAGTAGATTACTTTGTATAGTAGGGACATTTTAACAATATTGATTATTTCTGTTCATGCACACAAAATATCTTTCCACGTTTTTGTGTCTTCTTCCATTTCTTTTATTGCTGTTTTATAGTTTTTATTGCAGAGCTCTTTATCCTCTTTAGGTAATTTATCCCTAGGTATTTTTTGGTAGCTATTTTAAATGAGATTACTTTCTTGATTGTATCAGTGCTAAAAGTCTCCTATTAAAGTCTACAACATGACAACTTCAGTGCCAAGTTATACAAAAATTTTTGAAGGATTTATGCCAATTTTTGTTTAATCACTTCAGACAATTAAAGAATAGGGGATTCCTTCAATCTCATTTTACAAGGCCAACATTACCTTCATACCAAAACTTGACAAGGATATAAGAACAACAAAAGAAAGGTACAGATCAATATCTTTCATAAACACAAATGAAAAAATTATTAGCCCAATACTAACCAATTACATTCTATAACACATAAAAACCTTATTCATTGTGATCACTTGAGATTCATCCAGGATGCAAGGATGTTTCAACATGTGAAAATCAATAAGCATGATATACAACATGAACAGAATGAGGGTTTCAATAGATACATAAAGGGCATTTGACAAAATCCAAAACCCATTCATGATTACAATTCTAAAGAAATCAAGTATAGAAGGAAATAAATCAACATAATAAAGGTAGTATATAGTAAGTCAATTAACATCATATTGAATGGGTAAAAGCTGAAAGTTTTCTAAGGCCTGGAATAGAGAAGGATGTAGAATTTTACAGTTTTTATTATAATAGTGGAAATTTAGCCAGTGCTATCATGCAAGATGAATAAATAAAGAATACACAAACTGTAAAAAAGAAAGTCACATTGTTACTGATTTTATACAAAGAAAATCACAAAGACTCCAACAAATACCTACTACAACTAATAAATGGATTCAGAAAAGTTGCAGTATACATAATCTACATACAAAAGTCAGCATTGTTGTTATATACCAATTATGAGTTACTTGAAATAGGAATAAAATAAGGAGTCCTTCTTGCATCAGGGGGTAGAGTTTTAAACTAATCTACAGTCATCTCTAGAATGGAACAGGACAGAAGTCATTGGTGTAATATGCCCTCTGGTCCTCTTCTGCTCTTGTCTCACAACTAGGAGAATAGCTTTGCTTATTCACCATTTCCTCTAATCACATATGGAGGGACACTGGGAAAAATATATATATAAGTACATGTATATATATTTTTCCTTATGATTTATTACTGATTCTTGGAACACAGCCCAGTTTTCTTGTAATTTCACTCTAGGTATTTTATTGTATTTTGATATAAATTCTAAAATTGAATATCTAATATTGCACAAACATTTCATAGTATGCTATCATCACTGTTATCTAGTTTCAATTTGATGAAAATATACTCTCATTTTTGCTTATTAAAAAAAAAAATTCCAGAATCCTTAAAAGAGAATAGAGAACTAAAAGCTAATTTTGTCATGTCACTTTCATTAATCCCCTAAAGAATCTGTTTAAATTTTTGTGTATGTAGACCTATGCTAAGTGCAGGTTTATGCATAGGAAGAATATTTAAAATTACAAAGACTAACTAGCTATTGTGGCTCAAACCTGAAATCCCAGCTACTCTGGATGCTGAGGCAGGAGACTCTCAAATTTGAATCCTCAGCAACTTAATGAGACCCAGTCTCAAAATTAAAAAAAAAAAGAAAATCCTACAGGTTTTGTTCAGTGATAGTTGTACTGAGTTCAATCTCCAGTACCACACACAGAAAAAATTGCTATTAAATACTTTAATCATTATCCTAGAGATACATTTAAAATTCCTTGATATGAAATATGATTACTAGAGTTAATTATGAGTACAAGGTTTGAAGTTAGAGAAGGCAGTAGGAAGCTTTCATTGAAAAGAAATACTAAATGTCAGATACAAAATATCTTCATCAGCAGGGTGTTATGCACCTCAGAGCGCACATTTTAGAGTTTAATAAAATAAGCCACAGAAAGAATTATCCTCATTAAAATAAATTTTATGAATAAGTTTAATTATCTGATTTCATACAGAGGTTAAAAATTGAAACAGAATTTTAAAAAATTAGAGAATACTTCAAAGCTTGATGTTTAATCTTTGCCCCCAGAAACAAACTTTACATGGTCAAACAAAACAATTTTCACATTTGAGAAATTTAGCACATCACTGATGCATGAATGATTTATATGACTAACAAATAGGCTTTGAGTGAAACCTAGAAACAAACAAACAAACTTATTTTTAGTAAAGTGGAATAAAAACTTCAAATTTGAAGGTTTATCTTTTCTAGTTAAGAATTACCAGTACTGGAATGATCTATTTTAGAGAAAGGAAACCAACATCTTCCGAGTATCAAACTTTGTGCTACAAGATTACTATCTTATCTCTTATAGTAAATCTTTGTGTATCTATACAATGTAATATATAAATGATCTAGAGGTTGATTAACTCATGCAATTTGACTATGACAGAGGATCTTTTCACTTTATATCAAATTGACTTTGATAGAGCTTTAAATGTAATACTAGAAGATAATGATAATGGGTCACATGAATACATTTCATAAAGAACATTCACATTTGTATATTTTATAAAGTAGTCAATCATGATATAATTTTTTACATATGTATTTACTTATGGCAAAATGGGATATTGAAATCAAAACATATAATAACAAACTATCATAGTTATTAATTAATCCATGTTTTCATAAATTAATTTTTTCTATTAAATTAGAAATGATGTTTCAGAAATGATTTCATTAACTTAATTTCTTGATTTTCATGAAAACATTTACTATGATTTCAAACTATGGTAACATTTACCTTTTCTAAAGATTACCTGATCAATACATTATTCAACACAACCACAAGATAGTCTAATTGCATAATTCAAATGGCTTTAATGAAATGATGCCTAGCTAGAGTTCCTAACTATTTTTTGCTAATATGAATCAGGGAAATGCTAGGAAAACAAAGAATGGAAATAGTGAAAATTAAGTGTAGGTAATTTTTCCTCTGGTCAAGTAAGATCTAAGCCCCTCAGATAGTGAATTAATGCAAAGATCAAAGCAACTACAGTTATATTGGAGGACCAAAGGGAGAGATGTTCCCTGGTCCAAGTTTATGTAGGAGAAGCAAGGATCAAATAGTCTAATCCTGTTGTCAATTATCAAAGTTAGCAACATAAGAGCTTCAAAAAGTATAGTTACTCAGATCTCCTTGTCTTGTGGTGGACAACAGAACAGATTTCAAAATATGGTAACACAGAAAAGGGAGGTGTACATAGAGCAAACTGAACAATGACCAGAGAGGCTAGTCTTGCTGGATGGTGAAATACCATATTATCTCTTTTTATTATACCCCTAAACATTAAAAGTTTTTACTTACTTTAAAGTAAGTAAAGTTATATTTTAATTACTTTTTGAAATGTAAATTAGCATTTTCAGCAAATGTTTTCATGAAAAGTTATCCAGAAATTTTCGTACTGTCTTCTTTCACTGTTTTAGTTGGTCTCACCTCTACAAATGAATATAAATTTATTGCAAGTGTGTAAGTATATTTAAGATTCCATAAGAAAAAAAGGCAAATTTTATTTTCAAGAAAATAATAAGAAACACTTGAAGTGATGAGAAAATTGTAATGTTATTTTAGGCTAATTAAAAAATTAGCCAGTCTTTATTCTCTAACATACTTTAAAATATGTATAATTTTCCAAAAGAATTTATAAGCTGATGTTGATGAAAAAATTGAAACTATGGTCCAAATAAGCCACCAGTTTTTATAAGTAAAGCTTTATTGGAACAAAATCATAATCATTTAAGCATTGTCTGTGGCCCTTCTGACTTACTATGGAAAACGAAAATAGGTGTGACAGAGGTTGTATAGCGCACCAAACCTTAAGTAAATACTAGCAGGAAGACAAGGATTGTAGAATTATAAATTTGTGAGAGTTTTGTTTATTGTTTAGCTGAAATTTACATTATAAGAAGAATCTCATTTACATCTTATATCAATCACATGAGAATAAAAAGAAAACAATCACAGAAGCAATTAAATGTCCCTTTTATGCACAAAAAATCAGATGCTTGCTTATTCTAGAAAGGAAGGTTTCAACATCATGTAAGGAAAAACTATTGTATCACTGGAGACTTGTAAACTACCTAAGTTAGGTTATCACATAATCATGCTGAATAACTTGTCACATATTCCTCACAGAATCTTATCTTACACCAGGTGGGTTTAATGCACCTTTCTTTTAAGCTAAATGGAGTTCCTATTGTCACTAAGATTTCATTTGTTTCCACAGCTCTTGGACATTAATAATGTGGTACGAAGTTGTCTTTAAATGAAAATTCTAGTCAGAATTCGACTTTCATATGTATTTAATATGTATTTGCATAAATAGAAGTTTTACAATGTTAATTATTTTTAGTCTGATAATCATTTGTTCACTATACTTTTATCACTGTGAATAGAACTATCGTTTTAAAGTCTGTTGTAGGAAAATGAATATAATTAAAATTGATTTATTAATAGGAATGTATATTTAAAAATAATCATTCCATCTTGGGCATAGGTGTAATAATGTGCCATTTCCAGGAAGTTTTACTTGAAAATGTGCCTTAGAATGCAGAATTATTAGGAAGCATCATTTTTAAATAATAAAATAGGCAAATTATGTATTGTGAAATCAACTTGTAGTGATTGCAATAAAAACTCTTGCTGAGACCAATTTTTAATTTTATTCCACAAACATGTTGGAATATCTATTCTGCAGAAATCACTGTGTGTACATGATAAAGGAGTCACTTTAATTACCATTTGTTCAAGAAAAAAATAAAGGAAACGCAGAGTGGAGAAACACAAAGAATACATTGGGATGTCAAATCAGTGGCATGCCTCCAACTCACTAGGAATACAAGGTGCCTGAATTCTTCACAAATTATATTTAGCACAGTTGATAACTCAATACAAAGTACATTTTATCCAACATAGTAAACCTCTGAAAATAGTTCCTGTGCCTACATTATCAACTAGGAACCTGCTTAATTTTACATGTGTTTATCATTTATCCCAAAATTAAAAATGGAACTCTGATTTAGTAAAGTGTTTATTTTGTTCTCCCTCTGGACAGAAGCCAAAATTTCTAACCTAGATTTTGTCACTTTCCTAGCTACTTCTCTGGCAGCCTGGAATGAAGTGCAAAGGAGTGTGGAGCATACACAGGTTGTGTTGGTTGAGACTCTCTGAAGCTATTTCTCAGACTGTATTTCAGGACAGGGCCTACATTATCTCTTCCAGCAGAAGTTCTCTTCTGTAACAGTGGCCCACAACTCCCCTGTTTTCTGTTTGAAAACCACCTCCATTGCCAGTTAAATGTATAGGTATGTATCAGATGGCCTTAGGGCACACTTTGGTGCTTTTTGCTGCCTTGTGTCACCAGCGTTAAGCCAGTGTACTGCTCTGTTGTCAACAGAAATGTTTCTGCTAATGGAGATGATCTTATAAAACCAGATATCTACTTTCCTCATGAGGACGCAGAGAACTTTAATTTTATCATTTCTAGCATTGTTACTTCTTGTCAAATTTTCACTTTTTCATAGGTTCTATTGTTAAGGACTGAGTGTTTGTGGCCTCTCAAAATTCATATGTGGAGGGCGGGATTGTGGTCAGTTGTAGAGCACTTGCCTAGCATGTGTGAGGCACTGGGTTAGATCCTCAGCACCAGAGAAAAAAAGAATAAATAAATAAATAAATAAATAAATAAATAAATAAAAGACATTCTGTCCATCTACAACTCAAAATATTTTTTAAAAACATTCATAAGTGGAAATCTTAACCCCTAATGTGATGGTATTGGGAGGTTGGACCTTGAGGAGGTGATGAGGTCCAGAGGGCAGAGCCTTCACAAAAGTTACTGTCCTTATAGTGACCCCTGAGAGCTCTCCAACCCCTTTATGCTAAGGGAGGAAACAAGGAGGAGATGTCACTCTGTCAAATGGAAGAGATCCTCAGCAGAAGCCTATAGTGATGGGCCCTGGTCTGTCATTTCCAGCCTTCAAAACTGTGGAAAATAAATGTGTGCTGTTATAAGCCACCCAATCTTTGATTCATTATCATAGCAGCCTGTGATGGAGATACCCCTCTTTCACAGTGTGGTTGAAGTTGCATTTGCAGCCAAACAGAAACCTTTCAGCTGCCACAATGAAAATTTAAAACATTCAAATAAAATTCTTGGAAAGCTTGACAAACCTCAATTCTTTTCTACTTTGAAGAGATGTCTTTCTTTATGTTTATGTAGAAAGTAGTGAACATCTGTTTTGTCTTTTCCTTGTAATATCATGTCACATGATGCAGCTGTTGACACTCAAAGCTGAGTGTCTCCAGTGTCCAGACTGCTGTCTCCAATGTCTTCCACTATTCGTGTGCATAACACAAATAACACAAATTTGTGTACACAACACAAATAATATCCACATTTGTCCATGACTTCCTGAAATCCCTTAGAGCTTATGTAGAGTCCCAAAATTTACAAGGAGGACTTTTATTTATAATCTGGAGTGTAAGAAGTTTAGATGTTCCTACTGTTTCATATTAATAAAAAGATAAGCAAAACAAAAACTAAACAACTCATCTGAGATGAGCAGAGAAGTAAGATCACACAGCAAACCACTGTCCACACCAAACTAGACATACATACAGGCAGATATAGGCAATCACAATTTCTGTGAATTGAAATATGTTGTCAGAAATCTCTACAGGAACTAGTGGCATGGTCGGGAATCCTGCAGTGTCATATTCAGATTGCTAGAGGAACAGTGTGGGCAACTCTCAAGGGTACAAATTCTAGGAAGACCTGGTCCTGAAGATGCCCTCACATTTTTTGTTAGTTTTACTTCCAGAAGCTCTACCAGGTTCTTACCAAGACTACCTGTAAAAATTCGCTAAATTATTGGCATGGGTAAGGAAAGTGATTACTTTAAAATTGTTAGATGGGCTGGGGCTGTAACTCAGTGGTAGAGCGCTTGCCTTGCACTTATGAGGCACTAGGTTTGATCCTCAGCACCACATAAAAATAAAGATATTCTGTCCATCTACAACTAAAAAGTAAATAAATAAAGTTAAAAAAATATTAGAGCATTCTCTTCTTAAGATAGCTTAGTCTTGAGCCAAAATGTTTTAACAAAGCCTAAGTGTGAGGATTTTATCACAGCCCAACTTATCTCAGGGAAAGAAAGTACCCAACTTCAGTTGCCTCTAACCTTTCATATGGAAGAAGGGAAATACATAACTCTAGCCCCTTCCAGACATCCTGCACCATACAAGGTGAGACACACCAAAAGGAACTGATGATATTTACAATGCAGAGCCTCGGGCTTGCTTGCCAAAATCCTGAAGCCTATTCAAAGGACAATAAAACATTTTAGAATCCCTCCAAAATACCATTGCATCTATGTAGACCTGTTTACTCTAACTCCTTTTTCTTCAGCGCATCATGTCCACCTCTCAACCAAAATTTACAAGACATAATAGCAGGCAAAAAACAAAGATTGAAGAGACTGAACAAAAATTAGAAAAAGAATCAACTGCAATTATTAGACCAAGAAATCGAACAAACAAATTAAAATCTTAAACTATATAATTAATAGACTAAGGGCTTCAGTGGAAAGATGACATGCAAAACCAAAAGAATAATTTAAGCAGAGATGGAAATTCTAACAGAATAAAAAAGTAATAATAAGAAGTAACGACACTGGGACAGATACCAAAAATAGCTTTCATGAGTATATTCATAGACTGGAATTGGCTAAGAAAAAAATTCTCTAGGATTGAAGATTTTAAAAAGAAGCTCACAAAACTAAATATTTAACAGAAAAAAAGTTTAGAAAGAGGAATTTAATATACAAAAATGTGGTAAAAAATAATAAAACAAGTCCAATAAGCACAATGGACTTCCGGAAGGTGAAGGAAAAAAAAAAAAATGAACAGAAGCAATATTTGAAGCAAGAATGAGTGAGAATTTCTCCAAGTTAATGTCAAACACAAAACTACAAATCCAGGAAACTTGGAGAACTTCAAGCAGGAAAAATAACAGTAGAAAGTATACCTAAAAATATCATTTAAAACTATAGAAATCAAAATATAAAGAAAAAATCCTGAAAGAAAATGGAGAAAAAACATACTTCAAGAAGCTAAAATAAGAATTACATACAACTTCTCCAAAGAAATTTTTTGAAGTGTTGAGAAAAAGAAAAAAACAAAAAAAAAAACCCAAAGAGATTAATCAACAAAGAATGATCTAACCTACTAAATTATTCTTCAAAACTAAAGAAAAAATAAGCACTTTCTTAGGCAGAAAAAATAAAAGCAATCTGATGTTCATAGATCTGCCTCACAAGAAGTGTTACAAGAAGTTCTTTATAGACAATGGAAATATAGTTCAGAAGCTCAGACCTGCATAAATAGCATCCAATAATGAAAAAGTGGAAGTAAAATGTTAATCAAACTTTTCTTCTTCTTATTCTTACTTCATCTAATAGATGACATGTGTTCATAGTATAAATAGCAACAATGTGTTCAATTATTTATGACTATGTACATGTGTGTATATATAATTACTCTTATGTATACCTATGCATAAATGAAATAGATGAAAGCTATGATAATACAAGAAATATATGGGAGAATTTAAGAACGTTTTTGATAAGATAATTATAATTTCTGTGAAATTATATAACATTATTTTAAAGTGATTTTTAACTGATATAAAAAACATGGGA
>PVHX01024143.1:0-18578 GCA_004024805.1 Geosciurus inauris
ATCGCGAGTTCAAAGCCAACCTCAGCAATGGCGAGGCACTAAGCAGCTCAGTGAGACCCTGTCTCTACATAAAACACAAAATAGGGCTGAGGATGTGGCTCAGTGGTCGGGTGCCCCTGAGTTCAATCCCTGGTACCAAAAAAAAAAAGAATGGCAAAAGATGAAAACACTGTTACACATCCATCAGTAAGACAGGACCCCTAGGTTCTCACCCCAAAGTACTGCATGATGAAGCCCTGCCTGTCGAATGGCTACTTAGACAAGAATACCACGCTTCCTTTCTTCCCTTAGAAATACATTGTCTACTCCTTGATTCTTGAGTTGGAGTAAATTCATCTAGGACATCATCATCTGAAGACTCATGGTCTGAGATTTCACTTCTGAGATCAATTCTGCCATCCTGATCAAGGCGCCTAATGTGTGGTGATGTCTCTGTGTTTCTTCTCTCCCTCTGTCGATTTTCTTCTCTGTCATTATGCAGGGAAAAGGAAAAAATTTCAATTTCTCAATTGTGTTTGATGAAAGCAGAAATCGGACCCCGCGATGGTGTCTGCCGTCTCCTTTATCTTCTGACACTGCAATATATATGTATTTTTTTTTTGTACTGGGGACTGAACTCAGGGACACTTGACCACTGAGCCACATCCCCAGCCCTATTTTGTGTTTTATGTAGAGACAGGGTCTCACTGAGTTGCTTAGCACCTTGCCATTGCTGAGGCTGGCTTTGAACTCGCAATTCTCCTGTCTCAGCCTCCCTAAGTGCTGGGATGACAGGCGTGGGCCACCAACGAGGTAATTTTGAGCCACTGGGTTAGTTTCGTATTGGTGCTATAAAAAAATTCATCTCAAACTTGGTGACTTTAAACATCACGTGTGTTCTCTTACAGTTGTGGAAAAGAATGGGACTCACGGGGCTGAATTCAAGCTGAGGGCAGGACTGGCCTTCCTTCTGGAGGTTCTAGGAGAGAATAGTTTCCATGCTTTTTCTGAGTTGGAGAGGCCACCTGAGCTCCTTGGCTGGTGGCCCCATCCGCTCCACCTTCAAAGCCAGCAATAGCCCGTCAAGTCTTCCTCGTACTGCTTTACTCTGGCTCTCTGCTTTCATGATGTCGCCTGCTTCTGTGATTCTTTAGGAACCTAGTGATTACATTGGGTCACCCAGATAACCTAGGATCATCTCCCGTCTCAAGGTCCTTAACATAATCTCATCTTCAAAGTCACTTTTTCCCTCTGAAGGATAAGGGTGTGGACATCTTTGGGAGTCCATTATTCTGCCCACCTCAGCTACCCAACCAGAAAACTGCTGGATGAAAAAACAGTGATGGTTAGCGTCACTATCACAGCATCTTTCTGGGTGATTCCATTGTTGTCTCATTTTCTTTTGATTTTAGTCCTTGTAGCATAGTTGATAAGTAATGATGAAATCATTCCTAGGAAGAAAAAAGAGCAAACGTTTTCAAAGGATAGCAAAGGAGATCAATAAATTCCACAATATATCTTAGATGTATGAAAGCGTCCAGTGGGACCATGTGGTAATTTCAAAATAGTTTTTTTTCTATTTCAAAAATAACAAGTACAATTTCTCTTTGTTCTTTGGAAGACCTCTAAGGAAAAAATAAAACCTATGAAATTCGATTCTGACAAACATAAATTCTCAAGAAAGACTAAACTAGAATGAGGTCCAGAGGATCCTAATTCTATCCTGAGGGTCAGGCTGCGCTAAGCAAAAGCTCTGTCTACTCCCAATTAACATGATTTTAGTGGTATAACACTACATCTTGAATTCTGAACCTTTGGGGACAGCAAGTAGGATGAAAGGTACTGTTAGGATAAGATAAGTTACTGTAAAACAAGAAAACCCTAAAAATTCATTGACTTTAAGAATATAAAAAGCATGTCTGTCTCTCATTCATATTCCAAGGAGAATGTTGACTGCTGGTGGGTATCTCAGCTCCACGTGGTGATTCAGGGATCCAGGATCCTTCCACTTTGTGGCTCTGCCATTCCTTGGGAACTTCTTGTCACCTGCCTGGTCCAGGTCCCAGCTGGTGGGAATGGGTGGAGCTTATAGAGAAGACCCAGCCACTTTCTCACATCACACCAGTCACATGACCCTCTCAAGCTCAAGGGAGGCTGGAACTTGTGATCCAGCTCTGTGCTCATAAAGAGGAGAAGAATGAATCTACTCGGCCAGCAGTGTCCACCACAGGAAGTGACCTGATCCTTCTATCACTGCAGATTAGACTATTTTAACTCTTTAAGGAAAAGGAGTTGGACTGTTAGAAAGCAGTCATTTCTAGTGTGCCCAAGTTGAGAACCAGAGCTGCCCACAGAAGCTTTTTCTGACTCAGCCCTCTGAATCAGACACTCGGAGGGGCATCTGGACCAGCACAGTGATTCTGCTCTGGTTAATGAAGGTCAGGCAGTCAATGCACAGGTCTAAGGAGTCCAGGTCTACAATTAGAGGCCCGCATGGGGATCCGTGGCCTTTGGAGGTTACCTCATGCAGAGGTCCAGAGGCCCCTCCCCAGGCCCAGAGTCTGGCTCTCAGCAGGCCCCCACTGAACATTTACTAAATTTGTTATTTGTACTCACACAACAGAAAGGGTAGAGTGGGAGAGTCCTTTGAAATGCCACTAAACCAACAGGGGGAAATTCTACTTGTCCTTTGACTCAATCTGGTTTCCAAAACAAGCAAAGCCTCCGAGCAAAGCCATTTCCAGAGTGTTCCCTGCCACAGAGAAGGCCGTAGCTGGGAGGCCAGAGGACCATGGGTGCTGGGTGGGGTGGGCACAGCACACGTCACCCGCCTCCAGGGCATCTGGGCTCCAGCGTGAAGCTGCAGGGTCTGCTCCAGCAGGTGTGCAGCAGGAGCAGCCTGACCCGGTCCAACAAACAACAGGCCAGAGTGGCGCCCCTGGGGACTCAAAGCCCCTGCTGGCTGCTGAGCCACCCTGTTGCTCCCTCCCTCTTGGTTCCTCTTTCCTCCCTGGCCCCAGCCTCTTACTCTTTGGGGAGGAGACAGATTCCTCCTCCAATCTTGCAGGTCTTATGGCACCCAAAGGCGTGACCAGGACCGAGGGCGAGACCCCGTCCTGCAAAACATCTTCTGCAGACGTCAAGAAGGCTTTTCTTCACAAGCCCAGGCCAAGAGTGTGCGAGCACGAGAAGGAGGTGGCTGGCTCTTTCCAGAGAAAAGGAACAAGGACCCAGGGCAGGATTTCCTGGTCCTGCTCTCGATGGCTCTTAACACGCTCTGTACCTGGGCCCCACGTGCTCCCAAGCCCATGCGCACTGCCTCGATTCCCTGGGTTCAAGGATCTATTTTCCCAAGAGACGCAGAGAGGCAAAAAATAACCAGCCAAGGCCACACTGTTAATGCTATTTCCACGTTTCCGGGCTGCCAGCCTAGGCCTAGAGGTTTCCCGAGAAGTCACACGGCCTTCCAGTACCAAGGACAATCTGCACGCTGGGGCCCAGCCACCTCCCTGCCTGGCCGCCTGGTGAAAGGCACCATTGGCTGTGGGCCACGCTGGGCCACCGGACCTGACCCACAGGGCTCTGCTTGCATTTATTCCCCCCACTGTTTCCAATCAATTCAGCCCCTCTGAGCAAGTGCGCGGCCAGCGCTTGCCTGACGTCAACTTCATCAAAAATGCAGAAGTTGGTGCTTAACTCATCTGTGCGCCCCCGAGACAGCTGAAGTCGATGGCTGGTTGGCTCTGTGAGCCAAGGAGGCCGCTGCGGCCACTGCTGGCTGCCGGCTTCTCTGAAGTGACGCTGTGTCTGCAAGACTCTGGGGACCCCAGCGTTCAGGGGCCCGGTGACTGAGGAGGTTCAGAGGCTGTAAACCAAGGAGCAGCCATGAGTCTAGAAACCGATTCAACAGCACATCACGGTGATGCCACTGAATATTACAGATGAGACAGCCAACAAGGTAGGGGAGTGTTTATCCACCCAGGCACTCAACATGCATTTATTAAGCACCTACTACATGGTACACACTAGATTACAGAGGTTACTAAGGCAAACAGGTTCTGATTCTCATGGAGCCGAAATTCCATTTAAGAAAGAAAATCAAAGTCAAATGGAAATAATCGGGGCTGGGAGTGTAGCCCAGTGGTTAGATGTGAGGACATGGGTTCAATCTCCAGCACACCCCCCCCAAAAAAGGAAATAATCATAGTAAGAGTTGACAATTATTAAGCACTTACTATGTACTGGGTACTAATTATTTCTTTTGTAGGGTTGGAAATCAAACCTGGGGCCATGCTAGACAAGTGCTCATTACTGAGTTATACTCCAGCCTTTTTTTTTTTTTTTTGAGGTGAGATCTCACTATGTGACCCAGGCTGGCCTTGAGCTCCTGGGCTTTAGGTATCATCCTGCCTCAGCTTCCTTAGTAGCTGGGGTTGTGAGTGTGCTCCAGCTTGTGTGCTGTGTACCCATCTAGGCACATCCCCCGGAGAGTGCTTCTGTTTTCAGTGATGTTCTGAAGCCTGTTTGTGCATCTGCTCATGGAAAACAAGCAAGAAGGAAAACACAGTAACAGGCATTGTCCCCAGATTGCAGGTTTAAGGAGGGCTTTTATCTCCTGCTTGTGAACCAGAATCACCTGCATGTTCTTTACTTCTGGTTCGACAAGGGAGAACTGGCGTGCTCTTGTGTTCCAGTCTCTATGAACCCAGGCAGAGAGCTCACAACGCCTCTCCTTGCTGGCCCTGCTGCAGCCCCTCCAGGTTCTGTTCCTGCTCAGATATTCACCGCCTCTTCCTCCCTGGAGAACAGACCTGCTGGACAGCCCAAGGCTGCAGCCCAGCAGCCCAGGGTCTGTGGTCAGACCTGGGGGAGGGCAGAGGCATCTGAAGACGGATACCTTGAAAAGGAATCCTTTAATGCAGTATCCCCAGATGGCCATTGGGAGTCACACGCCTTCCTGCCAAGAGTACGGGTGCCAGAACCCAGCCTTCCCTCCTGACAAAGCTCCAGCCTGATGCTGGCAGTGGGGGCCGGACCCCCTGCCCGGGAAGTGAAAGGCAACAGCTATGCCCCTGAGAGTCCCCGTGTTCCTGAAGGCCCTGCTGGGATGGGCCAAAGGCACAGAGCCAGGGTGTGGGCAGTGAATGGCTGCCCCGGGTGATAATGATAATCATGACAATAAGTGACATCTGGGGGACTGCCATTCTGAGCGCTTGACACACAGGGAGGCCAGCCACAAGCATTTTACAGATCTTCTTCACCACCATCATCATCATTTTACCCATAACAAAACAGAGGCTCAGAGAGATCAAGGCACTTGCCCGAAGTCACACAGCCAGGGGGCGTCAGGCTGACTCCAGGTCCACAGCCTAAGCGCTGCCTCCCATTCTCTGGCTGGGATCTCTGAGGACATTGTCTTGGAAGGCCTGCCTTCCAGGACTGGCCACTGAGGAGGCAGCAGAACAGAGTAACGTGGATAGGTGTGGATGTCAGGTGGCCCTCTGTATCCTGGCCTAGCCACCGACTCACTGTGTGACCTTAGACAAGTCCCGTTTCCTCTCTGGGGTTCTGTTCTCGTCTCTGTAATAGAGGAGTCAACACAGTCAGTTACTGGTGTTGACCAAACGCTTGCTGAGTGCCAGGGATGTCCCGTGTGTGGCGTAGTCTCTGGGACACTCTGGGACCTCACCACGATCGTCTCCACCTTACAGTGGAGACACTGGGCGGATACAATTTAAATGACTTCCTGAGGTTACCTGAGAGAAGCGAGCCCGTGATTTGAACCCGTGTCCTCCAGGGTGTCAAGTCCTAGTCTTAGTTGCCTGCGCCTCCGCAGGGGTGTGAGCGCACAGGAAGCCCCGGGTGCCCAGCCCAGCACACCTCCAGTCCTGCACAGCCTGGCACCACGTGCACTGCCAAAGGACCCGACTCCACTGCCGCTCCACCCCAGTCTTCCCAGGGCCCAGGCTGTCCCCAGAATGGCCTCTCCTTTCCAGGCACTCCCGGGGACAGAGGACACGCTTAGGAGTCCCTAGATCCAGTGCACCAGCTTGTTTGAAGGGTCTCCATTCTCCATCCGTCCTGCATGGACCCAATTCTGAAAGCCAGTTGCTCCCCTAAGCCTCACCAGCTCCTGTCTGCTTCCAGATGGACAAAAGCCACTGTCAAGTCCTTGCGGCTCCCGACTTGCATTAAAAAACACATTGGTTTTTATTTTATTGGAAGGAACTCTGAGCCCCCTCCCATTGCGATCCACTCACTTTCTAGCTGATCAGAGGCTCAGTGACCCACCAAGGACACACAACTAGGAAATGACATCACAGGGATCCTATATCTCTTGGCATCCATCTCAGGGCTGCTTCTGCTGACCACCATAGGCACCCAATGAATGTCAATGACTTGGATGAGGAAGATAGACATCCTCCCCAGGAAGGCCAACCTCCTTGCCTCCACCAAAAGATAGAGGATATGCTCAGTGTACTCAATTGGGGTCATGTGCTGGCTCTATCACCTTGGACTGATCGTTTCTTGCTTGTAAGCTCCAAATTGAAGAGGAGAATCCCTCCTTTATGGGTTTTTCTGGGGTGGGGAATAAATAAGTGAAATAACAGTTGTGCACAGAATCGGATTCAGGAGATGGAAAGCAGACCAGAATCCATCAAATCTAAGACAACCTCCCTTATACAGCACGTCCAGGATGGTACACCGCCAGACATGGAGCTGGCCACGGAATGCGTGGCCACTTGGGGACTTCTGGTCTCCTAGTTTTGAGTTGACGCTTAGAGAAATCTTCTTCAACACTGAGACCCAATCACCTACCACTTGTGTTTACATAAAATGAAAAAACAAAGAAAGCAAATTGCTCAGTCTCCCTAACACATCTTCAGAGCCAGAGCCACCTCTGCTGACTCCCTTTAACTTGGCAGCACTCAAGCTCATGTTTTCCCAGGGGACATTGTCTTCTTCCCTTGGGGGGCCCTGGTGATATAGCATCTGCAGCAGGATTCATGAGAGACGTAAGAGCCCCGGGTGCTGGGCGCTCACCCCACTGCGTCCAGATTCTCCATTTCCCAACCCCTTTCCACAACCATTTTATTCCGTTTTTCCCTGGATGATTATTATTGCTGTTGTTTTATACATGAAGACATGGAAGCTCAGAGAGGCAAAGCAATTTGTTCAAGATCACACAGTTAAAAGTGGCAAAGCCAAGATGTGAGCTGAGGTCTCTTTGATGTTGTCGCTCTAGAGGAGAGGGACTCTCTCTCAGGTATTTCCTCTGAGCTGATTTCTGAGTCCAACAACCCTGTGCAACGTTGGGTCAGCCCCGACCTTGGAAAGCCAATCCCCTCTTCTGATTCCCTTTGTTGAAAGAGGGGTGACAGTACTCCTCCGTGCTGGGCACACTTCGAGACACTGCACATATCTGAGTACCTATCATGTTCCTAACTGCCCAGTGGGGTGGCTTCTATCATCCGCCAATTTCACAGATGAGGAGACTGAGCTGCAGAGAGACGGTGCCCCATCCTCAGGATCACACAGCTGGGAAAGAAAGGAGCTGGGATTCAAAGGTGGGCAGTTTGTCTCCAGATCCCCCTCCCCTCAGCCACCCCACCATCTCACCGACTGGCTCTGCGGCCCCTCTCCCACACCCACTCATGCCCTGGGCCCCAAATCCTGCTGACTTTAGGGGTGGCCAGGCCTTGTCCCACTGGGAGCAGGGTCTGGGCTGTCAGTCCCCAGTCAGACAGATGGCCTTCCCAGCCTGGCTTCCTGCTCCCTCCACTCTGGACCCAAACACAAGGCAGACAGCGGGCCTGGCCGCACTTCAGAAATGAACGCGAGGCACAGGCCGAGTGGAAAGAGATCTAATTAGATTCCCTGGGAGCCCCAGCTCTTCTTATTATTAAATTAAACCCCTTTGAAGTGGAACTCGGCTCATTAGAATAATTTGAATGCCGAGGAATCGTCTTATATGTTCCTGATCGAAGGGAAATTGCTTTCCCAGTTGCTTATATTCGTGCCCTGGTCACTCCCTGCTGGGACAGAGGATGTGACTGCCAAATTCTGCTCTGCAGAGGAGCTGGGGGGCGGGGGTTGCTGAGGAGAACCCGCTTCCCTCGCTTCCCTCGGGGATGCTGAGATGACGCAGAGCTGGGGACCCGGGCCAGTGTGGGGAGAGGGGCTGCCCAGGGCTCCCATCTGCACAGCCACCAGCCCGCACCAGAGACACCCTGGGCTGTGGACATGGCTGGGAAATTCAGCCAGTCCAGGCCAAATCCTACACGTGCGTGGATGGAACAGCCCAGAAAAGGGGCTCCAAAGGCAGAGCCTTGGACCTGCCTTCAAATCCCTGGCTGCAGAGCCCAGGGTCCCAGAGACTCCGACTCTTCCATCTATGGAGTGTCTGTCTCCTTTAAATCTCCCCAGGTTAATTCTGAGGAACGGCCAAGTTTAGGTCCCTCTTGTCTAGAGTAGCTGGGGGCTCTGCTGGGGACCTCGGGTCTCATGCCCACCCGGAACCCCTGAATCTCTGAAGTGGGACATTGGACAAAATAGCATTCCATTCTGTTTCAGAAGGGACCCAAGTCACCCCTGCCCCCCAGGCAGACAAAATGCTGCAGGGTCCACTGGTGACTGATGCCCTGAGGTCAAGGAGATGGGGCCGTGGCTGCCGATCCCGGGGCCCCTGGTAGTCTCTGTCTGACACTGAGCTGCTTCCACACCTTCCTGGCTCAGAGAGAGTCCTTGCGTGCCCTCTCTCGAGGGCCTGAGTGAAAAGGGATGCGGGCACTGAGAGCTCGAAGAGGAAGGTGGTCCAGGGATGGGGACGTGGGCCATCCTGCCTGACCTAGATCAAGTCTCACCTCCTATTTAAAAAAAAAAGAGCTTTGCCAAGGATCCAGGTGCACCCCACCCCACAGCCCCTGGTCCCCGCGGCTTCCTGCTCTCTCTGATGGCCACGCAAGGCTAGTGCTCAGAACATTCAGAGCCAGAAATTCGATTTTGTCCCAAGCATTCAGTATAGAGGATGGAGCCCCAGAGGGGCCTGCTCAAAACCCAGCCCAGGCCAGGTTCTGGTCAGAGTCCGGTCTGTCCTCAGGGGCCGTCCTCCCCTTTCCAGACACAGCAAGACCACAAGGCCCAGGTCCCTGTGCCTGCCCCCATTCCCCTCCACCCGAGGGCTGGCTCCTGGTCCTGCTGAGTGGACAGTGCCCTGCGGGTGACCGTTCCCACCAGCTGCCCCTCCCCCTACAGAGGAAGGAGCTGGGAGCCAAAGAGCCCCCAGCCCAGCCACCCACCGAGAGCAGCGTCTGGAAGAGGCTCTGCACGTTGGGGAGTCTTAAGAAGGAGCCACAGGGTTCTCAAGAAGAATTGTGGTCAGAAGACGACTTGGTCTCAACAGTCCTCTTTATTCAATAGAGCTCCTCTCTGGTGTCCCCAGTCACTTCCGCTTCCTTCCTGGCCCAAGGGCAGAGTCTCCACAGCTTGGGGGGTAATGTTCTTCCAGGGACTCACCTCCCCCTTTCAGATATCCTAAAAAGAAGAACGAATCCAAAGATCTGATTCCCAGAAAACGTTTTCACCCACAGCCATTAGTCTAACCCCGAAATGGAATAAATCCAACCCTTGCGAAGAATACTCCAGCCACGACATTCCAAATGATGTCAAAGGCTGGCACAGCCAACAGTTTTCTGCAAAACAACCACAGGGTACAGCCTTCCAGACTGCTCTGCTTCCTTCTTCTGGTCACTCATTCATACTCGGTATCTATCCACACCGCACCGCACTGTGGGACCCACGTACAGTAACGCCAGAGACTCGTGACATGGAACTGCATTTTCTAAATCCTTTGGTTGATCTTTCACTATCCAGCGGCCAAAGCACTTTATCCTTTGCAAAGCTCAACAGCAGACGCCGCAGGGGTGGGGCCTGGCTCTGCCACTCTGACTCTGGACAAATCACACAATCTCTCAGCCTCAGTTGCTGAGTCTCTAGAATGGACACGATGACGCCGTCAGGCTCGCCATAAGGACCAACTGTAATGGACATGTAATTGGCTCATCACAGCCTGGCAGAGCGAGTACAGCAACCCTGCGCCACACTACCGTCACCGTCACTGTCATCACCTTCCATGTCACAGAGGGGAAGACTGAGGCTAGCAGAGAGTGGTTTCCCAGGAGGCACAGAGGTCCCCACGAGGTCCCAGAGGTAAAAGCACCCTGTAGGGTGAATTTGGGAATGAAAGCTCAGAGAAGCTCAAATGGGGTCACCATGGCGAGAGGGGCCACGAGGAGCCCAGTGAAGACATGCCCCTGTGTCCACCCTCCTCATGGGCGCAACCTGCAAAGGCACTCTAGAAAGGACAGGCGGACAGAGCCACAGTTAGGGTCTACAGGGCCCCTCGACCCCATCATGGCTCCCTGAACGAGGCGGGCACCCAGGGCTGGCCTCGTCCCTGCGGGAGGGAAGGCTGGCCACACAGAGGACTCCATCCCACAGCCCCAGAGACAGCAGAGGCTCCCAAATTCCTGGTCCTGATTCCACCTCGGAACATTCTCAAGCCAAAATAAACATGGGAACCCCACAGCAGAGTCTTGGCCAGGAAGGAAATCCACGATGTCACCCAGCGCGGCCCCGTCCTTCCAGGCAAAACCACACCAGAACCGTTCCCGACAGATGCTAATTAGATGAACGGTTTTAAATTAAATAATGAGGATGGGTAGGGCGAGGATGCCAAGGATAATTTGAACAGAAATGCTGTCCAGAGAAAATACTGGTAGAGGCCCCAAGACTTAAGCACACAAAGGAAGCGGGGACCGGGGTCAGGACGAGTTTGTGCCCAGAAGCTGGTAAAGCGGAGGCTCTGGGTCACTGCGCAACCAGGCAAGAGCTGCGGCCTGGGCCCCTCCACGTCCCCATCGGTTTGCTGGCCCAGGAACAGGCAGAAGCAAGCCAGTCCTGCAGAGGTCTCGCCACTTCTCTTCCCACCCCAAGGGCCAACTCAGGAAATGCTCCCTTTCTCCCACTTTGCGGTCCCCACCCTGCCCTCCCCTCCCACACTTGTCCTGTTGCTGATCCGACCCATCCTGGAGGTCCCGGCTTAACCCCGCAAGCCCTTCACCACCCTCCCCCACAAATAAAGTGTCAAGTGCCCCACCTGAGCCCAGAGCCTGTCACCACGACAGCCCACTTGGCCACCCTGTCACAGCTCCACTTCCCCAGACTGACCACGGAGCAGCAACACTCTATAAATGTTTGGCAGATCAAACAAAAGACGAATGCTGAGTTCCCAGAGTGTGGCTCCTGCCTCAATGTTTGAGGCTGAAAATAATAAGGCGTAGGCATCTAATGTGCCCCACAGACCTTTAAATAGTAATGAAGTGGACATTTATTACACAGCATCTAATTCACTGTGTGCACTGCTCCAAGTGCCGGGGTTACTGCCATTATCTCCTTTTCAAGGAGAAGAGAATGAAGACCAGAGAGGTTGAGTCGCTCTCCTGAGATCACAGAGTCATTTTTTTAATGTCATAATATTTTTAAAATATTTTTAAAAATTTGTGATGATGTAAACACAAATATAGTAAATTTTATGTCAGGATTGTGACTATTTCAACTGCATATATACAAAAGATAGAAAAGTCAGCTTTCAGAGAACTGTGAGCAACTTTTACCATCACAAATTTTGGAAAATCTTTTTGTTGGCTTTTTCTTTATTGAAAAGTGAAGATTAAAATCTGATCTGCTCTGCAAAAGTTGCTAGTATACCAAAATTTTCTTGCCTTTTTTCATATTTTTATTGGTGCATTAGAGAAGTACATAATGGTGGGTTTGCTGTCACACACCTTTATATGCTCCCTCCCCTTCCCTCTCCTCCCTCCTCTCCCTGAGATCACGGTCTTTTTTTTTTTTTTTTTTTGGTACCAGGGATTGAACTCAGGGGCACTTGACCACTGAGCCACATCCCCAGCCCTATTTTGTGTTTTATGTAGAGACAGGGTCTCACTGAGTTGCTTAGCCTCGCCGTTGCTGAGGCTGGCTTTGAACTCACCATCCTCCAGTCTCAGCCTCCCAAAGTGCTCGGATTGCAGGGTGCGCCACCGCCCCCAGCTAGATCACAGTCTTGATTGAACTGTGGTGCTGGCTGGTCCCTGAGCCCCTGGCAGTGGCTATAGTGTCAGCCTGGCTCCTGGAAACCATCTAAGGAAGCCCTTTGGGTTTAAGTTGAAACCTGCCTGCGAGGAGGCATCCCATCCCAGATGGGGTCTGGGTGACATTCACCTTAACCCTGTCGTGGAGCTGGAGCCCTGTGGAGCCCTGGAGCAGGCAGGGCTCCCCACGGACAGAGGGCAGAGGAAATGACTGCACCCTGAAGGGGGCTCAGTCCCTGGGTTGGGGAAGGTGCCTTTGGTCTTGGTTGTCACAGGCCGCACGTCAACAAAGCAGAAGTCTCAGGGAAGGAAGCCAGTGGCAAGCAGACTGCCCTCAGGCATCAGAGGTTGTGTGTCCTTCTGTCCAAGGACCAAGGGAGCTGGCCAAGCCACCTCCTCCACACTGTGAGCTCATGTAGCAGAGTCCCTAGGACCCCCGCTGCCACCTGCACTGAGGTCCAGTCTCGACACCACGGGTTCCGGGCCCAGCTGCACGTCACCCTGCCAAGTTCCTCGCCTGACTTCTCATGCGTAAAGTGGATGTGTTGGCAGCACCTACCCACGGGACTACGGGAAGGAGTGGGCGCGTGTGTGCGCGCGTGTGCGCGCGTGTGTGTGCGTGTGTGTGCACGCGCATGTGTCTCTGTGTGTGTGCGTGTGTATGTGTCTGCGTGTGTGTGCGCGTGTGCGTGTGTGTGTGTGCATGCTCAGAACAACCTTCAACACATAACAAGTCCTTAGCAAACGTGACCTGCTCTTGGTGATGTCTGTGACTGATGCGGCGCCTGGGGACGCTGTCTTCACCAAATCCAGCTGAAGTTCCCCTCACTGGTCTGCGAAGCAGCCTCTAGGGGACTCCCTGGGGCCTTTGTTAAAGAGACTAGCTCTGGGTCTCACTCCAGGACCTGCTGACTGGAGCCCGGGGAATAAATGTCCCCACAACCCCACCAGGTGGTGACAATGTCCAGCCAGGCCCACTGGGCTCCTCTGAGACCCCGGGATCCCTCTGACCACCCCCTTCCTTCTTTTCAGCAGCATCTTGAACTCCCCACCACAGCTTTTTCTCTGCTGGTTTCCCAGAATTCCAGACAGCCCCCTCTTGACCGTGTGACCCCCAAGTGTACCACGTGTTGTTTTTCACCCACTAACTGTCCGTGGCCAGTTTACCTTCCTCCTCTGTGCAAATAAAGTTCTACTGCAAATGTGGCTTGTGCACATTTGCTTTTAGGGCCGTGTCTGATCTACCAGAAACACAGCTTGGAGACCACACGTTGCAGTCTCTCCCTTTATAGCCAAAGCTGAGGCCCAGAGAGGGTAAGTGATTTGCCCAAGGTTACACAGTAAGCAACCAGGGTGGACACCACACAGCTCAGGTCTCTGGCTCCTTAGTTCCCCTTCCATTATAACAGCCTCCTGTTCCAAATACCCCACAGCCCCTCACCAGTGGTGAGCATATGGGTTACTGAGCTTTGTCCACTGACTACTCTGTGTATTAGGCTCACGCTGATGGCTTTAACACATTCTCTCATTCAAGATAAAGAACAGGTCTCCACTGTGGGCGTTAGTATCATTTCATCTCTGGAACAATGAGCCTCAGAGAGGTGAAGTGACTTTCTCAAAACTGCACAGCCAGGCAGAGCCAGGATGGTACCCACCTGTCTGATTCCAGAGCCCGAGTCTTGGGCTTACAGTCATGGGATCTGTCTCTCGCCTCCGGACCTGCCGTCCATGTCTACCCTGTGATGCAGCAGTGTCCTCCAGAGGCCTCTGAGGTCCTGAGTCTGCCTCTGCCCTCCCCTTTCATCCTTGAGGCTCCACAGGTACCTCCTCCACTCCCTCCAGGTACCTTCATGTTCTATTTTGACCCTTGCAGGGACTCAACGTACAGCCCAGATCGAGGTCACCATCTGCAGGTTAAGTCCTGTCTCTGCCTCCCTGGACCAGCAGCTGAGTCTAGTTTGCGGTGTTTCCAAGAATCACAGAACAGCTGTTGCCCCTCCTCAGAGCCTCCGAGGGGCTCTGAGCCAGCACCAGCCGGGTGTGCCCAACACACACCACCACTGTCACACGATGTGGCTAATGGGCAGAGGGCTGCACCCCCAGGCATCCAGTTGACCTAAGCTAGACATGTCCAGGAGAGAGTCTGGTCCTCACTGTGGACAGGGATTGGGCAGAGCACTGGCCAGTGGGGAGACCAGGCCTGGCATGGGACCAGCCTGGGGTGTCACCAAAGGGGACATACAGGGGGCAATCAGCACATGGAAAGATGGCCAGGGTAACCTAACACCCAACCAAATGTCAACCGCACACCCAGCAGAAGGGCTGAAAGTAAAAATAGTGAGGAGAAATGCTGGTGAGGATGGGGAACGGGATGGCTCAGCCGTTGCTGGTGGACATGGTGCAGCTGCTGTGGAAAAGAGTCCAGAAATGAAAATGCACCTTTACACACACAAAAATGTTGGAAAGACGATAGCAATTTTGCATGTAATAGCCAAAGTCTGGAAACGATCCAGATGTCCTTCAGCAGATGAACAGTTAAACAAACTGTGGTATGTCCATACAATGGAATACAACTCAGCAATAAAAAGGAACACACTACTGACACAGAACAACCTGAACGACTCTCCAAAGACTTATGCCAAATGAACCAAGTCAATCTCAAAAGATCAAATATACTATATGCTTCAGGATTGGGGTGTGGCTCAGTGGTACAGCACTTGGCATGCATGAGGCCCTGGGTTCCATCCCCAGCACTACAAAATAACAATAATAATAATAGCAGTAGCAGTAGTACTGTATGCTTCCATTTTATAATATTCTTGCAGTGACAAAAGTAGAAATAGAAATGGACAACAGATCAGTGGTCACCAGGGGCTAAGGACGGGGCAGGAGCAGGAGTGAAGCAGATGTGGGCATGGAGGGTGGGCACACATGAAACTGGTTGGCCACTGTCACATCAGTGTCCTGGACTCCACACTGCACTATAGTTTTATAAGATGTCACCGTGGGGGGAACTGGCTAAAGAATACATAAGATCTCCTTATTTTTTTTTCTTAAAACTGCATGTGAATCTATATTGATCCCAATTAAAATTTCAAAATTCCCACCAAGCTGAGAGACTGATCCCCTGGGTCTGGGGAAGCCCTGGGCATGTGCTTTTTTGAAGTGGCTCCAAGAGTTGAAAACCACACAAAGTATCTGTCAAGTCTTTCGCCTGAAAAATCAACCTTTTTATGTGAAAATATATCAAAATCAAACACCTTGTGGATTCAGGCTGGAACCAGCCCTCCACCCAGCAGCCCCCACGGACGGGAAGAAGCAGCCCTGGAAGGCAGAATGGGGCGCCAAGGTGGCAGGAGGTGGGGCCGCTCGGCCATGGTCCAGGGACTTGCAGCCCTAAGGCTCGATGGAGCGGAGCTAAAGGCCGCCGCAGCCAGGAGCGGGATCAGGACCTGCTGCCAGCTCTGCCTTCCCAGCCCAGCTCCCGCCCCTGTGGCATCAGAGCAGCTGGAAATGGTTCCAATTACCACCAGGAAGTTTTCAGGCTGAAGGTGGAAAGAAGCCCATACCCCCCACCGAGTGTCCAATGGCAACTGCAGGGACAGGAGCCTCTACCACACAGGGCAGTCTCTGGAGCAAGGACAACAGTGGCCAGGGTCTTCGGGAGGACAAGTCCCAGTTCCTGTGTCCCGAGCTCTCCAAGAACTGCCACCAGAGAGCTCAGGCTGCCCCCTCCCCCGCCCTCCTTCTTCATAATTAGCCACTAATTATCCTCCTGACCGTGTTAATGAATCACTAAAGACTCATTAAGAGAAAGGAGCGGATGCTTTACTGCCGGGCCCCATGGCCTCCCTCCTATTCTCCCCCTGGGCTCTGGCCACCAGACGAGGCTCCTCTGCCACTCTGAGAAGAAAGCTGTGAACTTGTGATCTGGAGCCAGTTAACTTCACAGCTCATGTGCTGAGCCCCATTCCAGGAGCTTCTGGAGCCAGCGCAGGCAGGCAGATGGGCCCGGGGAGTCTGAGGTCCTGCAAGCCAAAGTTCTGAACTGAGTGAGGTTCCAGTTCTCCCTCTTGGGGGTGCTGGCCACATCACAGCAGCAGCTCAACCACACAGTACTGCCTCAGATGTTCCTATTTCCTTCTTCCTGGTGTGTCTACCAGCCAGGGTATAAAACATAACTGCAGGAGGCCTGGGAATGAGCATCTTCATCCATCATTTGCTGGCTGTCTGCCTCAAAAGCCACTTCACCTCTCTGAGTCTCCCAGTGCTTTTGTCTCTGGAGAACCTTCCCCATAGAGCTACTAGGACTGGAAGAGGCACCACTCAGCACCAGGGAACAGAGGAGATGGAGACAATCCACGTCCAACCCCAAGAGCCCCACAAGCTTCTTCATAGGAAATGCCGAGTGCAGGTCCCTGTGCAGCTCAGCTCTTCACAGCTCGGAGCCCAATCATTTTGAAACACCACACGGTCATGATTCATGTTCTCTAAGGATATTTTAAAATGTGAGGCCAGGCACGATGGTGCAGGCCTGTAATCCCAATGGCTCAAGAGGCTGAGGCAGGAGGACTGAAAGTTGGAGGCCAGCCTCAGCCACTCAACAAGCCCTTATCTCAAAACACAAAATAAAAAGGGCCAGGGATATAGCTCAGTGGCAAAGTGCCCCTGGATCCAATCCCCAGTACTCCAATAAAGAAATAAGCAAAGTCTCCCAAAGACCCCTGAGTGATCAGCAGAGAGGCTAACCACAAATATAGCAGGTGCCAGTATTGCCACACACCGGGAAAGAAAGGCTGGAATGAAATCCACCAAAACATCAGCAATGGCTTTCCCCGGGCACTGAGATGATGGGGGCGGGGTGTGGGAGAGGTTGTTATCATCACCATTACATTTATGAAATTCCTACCATGAACATTTAAAACCCTTAGAAATACTTTCTATGAGTACATGTTTTATGCTATAAAACGTTTTTGTATTGCATATAATGTTGTAAAGCTACTGATTTTTAAATCTGGACCTTTCAACAGAAGTGTGTTCAGGACACTTTTTAGGATCACAAGTTCAAAGCCAGCCTCAGCAATTTATCAAGACTCTATCTCTAAATAAAATATAAAAAGGGCCAGAGGTGTGGCTCAGTGGTTGAGCACTCCTGGTGGTGAAAAAAAAAAAAAAAAACCCAAGCCATCCTGAACTCACAATCCTCCTGCCTCTGCCTCCCAGCTAGCTGAGATACAAGTGTGCACCCCTGCTCCAGACTCCAAAACCAGGACATGAGTTGAGAACAGGAAAAGCCGAGTCTCCTGCTCCCTAACTTCCTACCACCTGCTCTTCTCTGGACAGCACATAAGATGGCCCCACTCTGTGTCTCAGAGCATCACAGGACCATAGAGTGTTAGAGGTAGAAGTGTCCCTTGGAGACCATGATGTCAATGTCCTCACAATACAAAAAAAAAAGGAATCCAAGGCCCAGTGAGGGGAAAAGTCTTACCTGCAAGGTTCCCTGATTTTCCTTCCATGGAATCTACCTGCTAGCCTCACATTCACAGACTTGGCTTCTGGCACTACTGCTCTGCAGAGTATATTTCCTGCAAGCAGCAACAACAGCAGTACCACAACCCCGTGGTACTGCTCTGGAGGCTCCTACTTCCTTCTTCCTGGCCATCTTCCATAAGCAAGTGTCTGGGACAGTGTTAAACACCTACAGAGATCTGGAAAATGGGCCTTGTCTTCCTCAGTCCTGTACCTAGGAACTCAAAACTCTGATCTTGAGTTGGCCTGCTAAGAAATCTCACCATGGCTCCTCCTGGCCTACCCTCTACCTATGCAAGAAAGAGAGCACCCATGCTTCCTAGAATACCCACAGTGCCTCTCATTGCATAGCCAGCTGCAAAATGATGAAGGACAAAGCCTTTAGCCAGTCACACCTGGGTTCAAGTCTCCGTCACACTCCTATAAGGAGCCTCCCTAGGGCCATTTACACAAGTGCTCTGCACCTTCTTTTCCTAATACATAAGTCCATGGGCAGGTGCCAGAGTTTATGAATCCTAAATTCATCGTGTGTACAGGTCCTCAGCACTGTGCGGCCATGGAAGCCACTAGACCAGGAGCCTCCAGAGGGCAGGCGGGGTTGGGTCCACCTTGTTCATCCTGAATCCCAGGACATGACAAAAATCTGGCTTTCAGCAGAGTCTCAATAAAAGCTGATGATTGATGAATGAATGAATGAAGGCATCCGCCAAAGTGAAGACTCGATGCCATGGTTATTATGTCTCCCAGTGTCCTCTACTTGCAAAAAGCAAGAAGATGAAAACAGAAAGGGAAGTGCTGGAGTATGATATTGGTGAAATCACATTGTTATGCTGTGTGCAGGGCGAGCACAGGACCACAGACCCACCATTGCATCTCTTACGCACTATTAACAAAATATGGAAGCCAGGTATGGTG
>PVHX01024144.1:0-24531 GCA_004024805.1 Geosciurus inauris
ATACTCAATATATTAGCTTTCTCCTCAACATTGCCTAATACAAACAGTGCACCTGAGGACTTAAAGGTCCTCAAGTTTGAGACGCGATGGTACAGAGAGTAAATCAGTCCCATTCTTCATTGTTGTTCAGAACAATGCCTTTGTTTTATTTAACCAAACACATAGGAACTCTTCATAAAAAAGATGTTATATAGGATTTTCATATAATACTGCCATTTAAATGCTCTTGAGAAGGATCTGGAAGCAGGGTATGATGAAAGTCTTAATGAATTTCCTTCAACTACAGACTATCCAACAAGAGATCCTTACCTGAGGGGAGGCAGTATTCAGCCATTAGCAAATTTGAGTATAGAGGCCAAAACTGATCTGGGAGCATAGGCAATTTATTTTGTCAGTGAAGTTGGTCTGATCATTTATCCTGGGAAAACTTCAAGTTAGGTGAGGTAGGACCTGACCACTCTTGAGAGAGGTAGATTGAAGAGGGATTTATATGTTGTCTTCTGTTGTTTCTCATTTTAAAGCAGCAAAATCATATCATGAAAGAATCAAAACACAGGATAAATAACTAAAAGAACCCCTATATCCACTCCTGATCTACCACTCTTACATAACCAAAATTAAGATATTGCTGTGTTTTAATCAAAGAGTGAAATCCACTCTTTATATAAAACCCAGTTACCTCAATTTTTATTGGTTCTCAGGTCATCCCATTCTGGGGATTTTTACAATAGTTCATTCTTCTCCCACAGAATTTCAGATTACTTGGAAATACATGAAAAAATGTTTTCCAGCAAATCAAAAAAGGCTATGAGATAAAATTAACTGGCCTACTTCACCTACTAGCTATGCAACTTGAACCATCTACATATATCAGTTTTTCCTCTATAAAATGAAAATAGTAATGATTATTATATGCACTGTTGAAGAGTTAAAGAGGACAAGTTTTCAAAACACATAGCAGATTGTCTGGTACATAGTAAGCATTTAATAAAAACTGCCTATTAGTAGTGATATATTTGCCTGGCATTTGTTGGTTTATATTTCCCACATCCTGTTTATATCCCCCAACTGAGAACACAGATCCTTTGAGCCAAAGAGAAGAAAGGGGACTGTCATCACATGGTGATCTGTAATTGTCTTGGCTAGTGATTAAATGAGAATAGAGTTCCTTTATTATGCTATATATTTGTTCAAGATATCACAATGGTTGAAGGTGCCCTTGTGAGCCTGCTCAGTACTGCTATGGTTTTCTATCACCATCAATCAAGGCAACACATGTTAATTAAGTGCTTTACTGTTTTTGCACATGATTTATTAGATCTCTTCTCATTAATGTGTTTGATCAAAAAGGAAAGTAATTAAGTGGGGGAACAGTGGTGGCAATACACACTCAGCATCAATTATTAAATATAAAGTTTCTTAGGAGGAGAACCTGATCATTTGTCCTTAAGCCTTCTGGGGTCTCAGCTGATGGCAAACCATCTCAACTATTACTACCTCTAATTATTAGATTCACTGTTATTTTTTGAAGAGTCCTAAAGGGAAATATAATTTGATATTTACAATCAAAATACCAGCAGCTGGCACAGGAACATTGGAATTGCACAATCTTCTCTTTATCCCTTAATCATAGAGAGTCAATAAAACTCCTCTCCAGTCAAAAACCTGTCATTTGTCCCTTAAATATCAGTAATAGGACTTTGTAACATAGCCTTCTAAGCAAATTATGACTACACAATTTTAAAGGCAAAAAAACAAATATTATTTCTTCCCTGAATAACTTGGTTTTCTAATGGAAGGATTCCTAACAAGTTAGCAGGCAACTCCAAGGTTATATTGTGTATCCCTCATTTTCCCAGACAGGGTTATAAACACAATCTCCTAGAATTTGCTCCAGCCATTTCAATAAAAGCATCCAATGTGGAGACTATTATTGAGATATTACTATTAATCCTACCATTTTGATGAGTCTGTAAAATGAAGGTCATCATTTCCTACCCTCAGAGATATTAACATGCTATTGGTTTTCAATGTCTCAAAGCCAATGAGTTTTAATTTTTGGAGTCAATTTAAAGACGTTTAGACAGTCATCATAAATCATGTTTTGAACAAGGTGGAGCATAAACATGCAAATAAATTAGATGCTGCTGTCAGGTAATATTCAGTTATAACAAGAATTCAGCTTTAGAGTATTGTCATCAGAAAATGTATCTGACCACAATGATGGAGCTAAATTTTTTTTACCTTGCAATTTATTACTATCTCATTTTGAGGATATTTTTATCTTCAATATTCTATGTTGTATTAGAATCATTTTGTATGTGAAAGTCCTTTTTTTCTCCACATTTTTTGCTGGTGCATTATAGTTGTACATAATGATGAGATTTGTTGTTACATATTCATACGTGCACATAATAGAACAACATAATTTGGCCAATATCATTCCCCAGTACTTTTCCCTTCCCTCCCAACCTCCCACCTATTGGTCCCTTTCCTCTAATGATCTCCCTTTGATTTATAGGAGATCTACCCTTCCTTTTTCCTCTCTAGCTTCCACATATGAGAGAAAATATATGACCCTTTACTGAGATCCTTTTTAAAAACTGGACCAAAATGTAAAAGTGCATATCCAAATATAAACTGGAACTATCCAAATGGTAGATTAAAATCTTGAGTTAAAAATGAAAATAATGAAGTTAATTTAGAAAGTACTTTGATTTCCAGAAGGATCTCTTTCAAAATATTAATGGTTCTGGCTCTCAATTGTAATTTTTGTGATCTTTATTCAAATCCCACAATAAAAGTGCATTGATTCTGAAAACAGATCAAAGGGTTATTTTTAAATATTTTTAGTTGTCAATGGACCTTTATTTTATTTATTTGTATGTGGTGCTGAGAATCGAACCCAGTGCCTCACGCATGCTAGGCAAGCACTCTACCACTGAGCCACAACCCCAGCCCCCAAAGGGTTATTTTTTTTAAAACAAATTTCTATCAAGTTAAAACAGCAACAAATTAAAAATACTAATCCCCTTTTAAAGTTTATATAGGTAGGTTTATGTATATTCCTGACTTAACTTTGGTAGTAGGCTGATATTGTGCCCAAACCGGAAGTAGCCTTAATAAACATTCACATTTCCCAAAAGAAATTCTATGGAACATTAATCTTGTGAGATGGCCCTTAATAAAGGTTTCCACATCAAATAAGTTTGGGGAAAAAAGTCTCTCCACATTCAGAGACTCCATCTAAACAATCCAAGAATTCTGTCACTAATGATACATGTTTAAGTCTATTTAACCCAATATCTGCCTGGCTATTTGGCCATAGACAATAAATTTTCCACAAAAATCCAGTTAACATTCTGTCACACTTTAGAAAATGTTTTTCTAGACCAATCCTCTGAAGAAGGAAACATATTCAGAAAGCTGTTGCCCAAGATCCAACATCTAGTTAATAACACTGTTGGCACTGGCACTCAGATATCCTGAATCCTTACCTGATGCTCATTTTTATTAGACTCAAATATTCAACACCTTCACTCAAGGATGAAGAGAACAATTTTTCTTCTACATCCATCCAAGAGTCCTTTCCTTACTTCAAGGAAACAGAGCAGGGAAGATTCCTTCTGACACCTCCTTCCAAGATTCAAGTCAACCTAATACTGATGTACTTTCATGCCTTAGAACATTAAGATGGTTATGAATATACTTGAATAGTTCATCAACTGACCCACTTAAGGAAAATTCTCCCTCACTATTGGCTATTCCCATTCCTACTAATTTGAAATGACCCCAATAACCTTGAGGTAAAGGATTTATTTATTTATTTTGTCTTTAAACACTGATGCCTCTTGAAAGCCATTTATGTCACACTTCAGGAGTTTTTTCTCATTACCTGAGGAACTATGAGAGAGTGAAAAATCTCTATCCTTCTGGGAATTGAAACAGCTTGAATGTTCAGAACATTTACTGCTTATCTCCACTAGTTATATTTTCTTATTGTACACAGTTTAAATGATTAGTCATGCAGGACTATAACATCATCCATCTCCAATTTTGAGTATTTTGCTGAACAATAATAAATTATTTGTTGTTCATGTATTGACCCAATTAGATATTGTTTGAAAATCCAGACCTTCCTATGTTTCCTTCATTTCCTGGTTACTTTCTCTTTTTCATTTATTTTTCTTTCCTTTCCTAGCATTCAAAGACATTTAATGAATAGTTACCATTTCTTTGTGACAGTATAACTCTCTTCCTCATCTGTGGTCGTGGAAATCACTTTCAGCATTATTTAGAAATGCAGAAACTCAGATCCCACCTAGCCCTACTGAGTCAGACTCTGCATGTTAACTCGACCCCATGGGATTTGTGTGACCTTAAAATTATGGAATCACTGATCTAGGGTATGATATAAAGCAATGGTTAATGAGGCAGGAGACAGAAAGAATTACATTTACTTGCCAACCTCTTCTGAACTCAAACATCCTGTTTTGTTCTGAAACATATGCTGAAGCTAATATATTAGGTATGTGAGCTTTTAATTTTGTGAAATAAAAACAAACCTGGAGACTTACTGAAACATTTCAAAGGGAACACCAAAATATAGCTCACATGACTTATTTAGTCCATTTGACTCTGATATCAAATAAGCTAAAAGGAAGCCTTTTTTTCCTCTAGGAACTGACAATCTAAGCTGGGCAGCACAGTTCAGCATCAAGCAGAGATACAGAGGGTGTGGATGAAATAAATGCAACCCTTTCATTTCCCCATATGGAACCATCCTGAGCAAGGAATTAGTATGCACAGCACAAATGAAATCAGTCCCTGTCTTTAGTCTATGTGGGCATTTCCACTCTGTGATTTCCCTGTAGCTATCTTCCTGTGACTAATAGGGAAAGAGAATCAAGTTTTTAACACTTCCTTGATTTAAACAAAAAAGTGTGATTTTCTTCAGGATTCTAAGAAGTGGTGTATGTGACTATGTCCTAATCTTGTTTGAGAAGGCCTCAATTGATTTCTTTTTCCATGCATTTTGAAGTGCTGTATCTTAGCAGTAGCTTTCTCTAAAGTGCTTTATACATGAGCAGCTCATTACACCACCAAATATCCCTGTGAGGTAAAGGGATCAATATTTATTATGCTTAATCTTAGAGCTGATGGAGACAATGGATGAAGAGAACTACACATAGTGAGTTGAATTTTAGACTACTAGTTCTTGGCTAAATACTCTGTAATAATGTCCCCTGACTGTATTTTTAGAATTAAGGAAAACTAACTGATTAGTTTCATTGGGTTTACTATTAAGTAGTCCTAAGCATTCTCTCAGTTCACAATAGAGAGGAAGATGGATGCCAAGGCACATGAAAATGTATCTCGATCAAAATAATTTGGAAAGTAATGAACATCTAAGTTTCGAAACTATTGGCTCCAAGCATACTGATGGCCCTGTTAGTACTTCTTAATTAATTTTCATCTGCTCACTTGTGGTCAGCGAACATCCATATATCCTTAAGTCTGCATTTATCAGGATTCTGGATTTTCCTGCTGATGGATTCAAGCTCTTAGTTAACTAAAGTTCACAATCAAAATTAAATACATCCCAAATCAAAAGGCAAGCAAATTTGAGGGAGCAATTAGGTATAGGTTGCCTGGCATAGAATAAAATCTAGAGTACAAAGTCTGGAATGAAAGCCAGACAAATATATAAGCCCTGATATATTTCTCAAGGGAAAATATCTGGGCCTTTTTATATTTAACACCCATGGGTATAAATTCCACCAAAAGTGTCCAGGAATCTGTTAGGGCTGAACAAAATTGTAATAAGACAAAATGGAGATGGTAGTACCTTGTCCATAGCTAGGCCTCCAAGTCTCAATCTGAAGAAGTGATTAATTGATAGGATGCCTGGTTATTGAGATCAAGAAGTTATAAAGAATGTGAGGCAAAGGAGCTTTTGGTAATCCCAGTGGCTCAGAAGGCTGAGGCAGGAGGATTGCAAGTTCAAAGCTAGCTTCAGCAACTTAATAAGACCCTAGCAATGCAGTGAGACCCTGTCTCTAATAAAAAATACAAAAAAGGGCTGGGGATGTGGCTCAGTGGTCAAGTGCCCCTGAGTTAACTCTCTGGTATCCCTCTCTTTTTGTTTCATTCAATATATGCTGTCCAAAAACTACCAATTCTCACTCTGTATAGAACAAGCCTTTCTGAAAGTAGAGGACTTTTAAGAGTATGAGACTCAATCTTTCCTCACTCCTAGGACATGGTATCAATCTTCCTAAACCCAGACTTTTTTTTCATACAATAGCTGATAGAAGATGTATATTTATTGGGCTCAGGGCATTTTATAAATATGCAGGATAAATACATAGTTATATGCCAATAGCTTTGAAAATCCACAATTAGGACATTTTTCTAAGAAAATAAAAATTGTTAAATCTGACATAGAGTTTAAAAGACTTACTAGACCATAAATAAATTTTTAATTCTCAAAAGTCTCCCTTCCTCCACATAAGCCATTATGATCAGATCTTTGGATTAGAGATATCATATCTTTAAGGAAAAAAAATATATATATAAGCTATACCAAAGCTAAGGAAGAGATAAGCTCCAGATTTATTTCGGAAATACTAAACTAACTCTGAAATGCAAATCATATAAGAACCTCACTCCCCAAAAGAAAACTATTGACCAATCTCATTTATAAACATAATGCAAACATTAGAAAGTTGAAAATTAAAGTGGATTTTCAAAGAATTTACATGCAAGAAGTACAAAGATAATTCAATATCCAAAATCAACATTTTATTTTACATAATTAAGGAAGAAAAAGCCTTTCATTATCTCAAAAGATTCATGTACTAAAATTAAACATAATAAAATTAGTAAGTGATGAATAAAAAGTCCTTAACTTTAGCAAACATATTTATCAGAGACCAAAAGCAAAATTTTTATTAAATAGTAAAATAGACACTTCCATTAAGAACAAGATTAAGACAATGATCCCCACCATCAAACTATTTTTCAATATCTTCTTGAAGAGTAATAAGAAATACTCACTTGGTTATCAAAATCATTGCCGAAAAATGACTATCTCTTTTGGTTAAATAAGTGAATTTTTTAGTTTTAATACAATTTTATCCTCAAAAATATTTTTATCATATAATTTCTTATATTGCTCACAAAAGAAAAATTCTTTCACCTCTTACAGACACACAATATCATCTGCCCTATGTGATTTTCCACATGTTTCCCAGAAATCATGCTGACACTTTGGTTCTATCTTGTCTTGACATGTAGACTATAATTATCTTCTATGTGTCAAATAAATCAAACAGAAGGGAGTTGAAAGACCTAACCTCATCCTATCCTATTGCTTTCTACCTTCTATAGTTTCAGAAATAGCAGTATCATTCATTTTTCAAAGCAAGTTTTATATCTTTGATCCACCATTCTCTGAATTCTCATTAATACTAGAGATACGATAGTGGTTAGTGTAGAAGCAAAGCTGCTAGAACCATTGCAAAAGGGATGGCAAATCACTATTCATCCTGAACAAAAGAAATAAAAATATAGTTTAAGAGTGACAAATTAACAGAAGAACACACACTCATTAGTCTCAACATTTATATGGGTGATATCTAGGGGATTCTAATTAGAAGCACATTAATTAGGAATGTTGAGTAAATAAAACTTGGAATGAAAGAGCTGTTTTGAGAACTTATATGTTTTGTTAAATGTCACTTTTATAGTCTGATAAGCTTAAGATTTATATCATTTTACTTTGGTTTGATGAATCATAATATACTGGAAACAAGTTACACTCTCTAACAAAGAATGAACTTGTTTCATTGGTGACAATAGATTAGATGTTGTTTTCTTAAACTAGTGAAACATGTAGTTAGGGAGAACAGTGGCATTTTGCAAACAAATGACAAAGCAGGCAGGGATTTCTATAATTTTTATATCTAGTGATACTGAGAAATTATCAGTGGGGTGAATATACTTTTTCAACCTGAAGTCTTATACTTTATTTGAGGAAAAAAGACAAAAATCTCAATAAACTTACTTGAATATGAATAAGAAAGTTATAATATTATAAAAGGTTGTGTAAACCATTCATGTCCTCAAAGTATGTGTATCTGAGTTAACTTTTAAAAAAATTTTATTTTGAGATAGTTTGATTTCTGTGTGCTTGTAACTTCAAAACATTCTACAAAGCTATACTAAACAAAGCTGCATGGTACTAGCATAAAATCTGACATATAAACCAATAGAACAGAATGGAGAACCCAGCAATTAATCCACGTGCACAAAACAGATTTTTGACAAAGGTAACAAGAACATATATTGGAAAAAGAATAGTCTTTTCGATAAAAGATACTATTAAAACTGGATGTACATATGCAGAAAAAAATGAAACTTGTTCCCTACTTCTCATCATGCACAAAAACAATTCAAAATGGATCAAAGACCTGTATGTAATACCTGAAACAGTAACTACTAGAGGAAAATATAGGAGAAACACTTCAAGATTTTGGTTTAGGGAAAGATTTTTTGGATGGGACTCCAAAAAGCACAGGCCACAAAAGGAAAAAATAGATAAATGAGATTATACCAAACTATAAAAGTTCTCTCACAGCAAAGGAAAACATCAACAACCACTAATCTGCTCTTTGGTATGATTTAGTTATCAACAATATTATGTAAATGAAGCTATACAATATATGATTTTGGGGATTCAATTTTTTCATTTGGCATAATTCTCATATTTATGTAAATTGTTGTTTATGCCACTAATCTGTTCATTTTTTTCCATGATATGGATGAACTGTAATTTGTTTAACCATTCACCCATTTTAGGACATCTGTATTGTTTGTTTTGGGATTATAATGAATAAATCTGCTTTAAATGTTTATGCACAGAGTTTTTATGCTTCTTTTATTTTTATTTATTTGTTTATTTTTATTTTTTTAAATAGAAGAATGCATTTCAATTCACAGTACACATATGAAGCACAATTTTTCATTTCTCTGGTTGTAAACAAGGTAGAGTCACACCATTCGTGTCTTCATACATGTATCTAGGGTAGTGAGGTCCATCTCATTCCACCATCTTTTCTACTTCCAGGGCCCCTCCTTTCTTCTCCCTCCCCTTTACCCTATCCAAGTTTCCTCCATTTCTCCCCTGCTCAACCCCCACCCCCATTATGGATCAGCATCCACTAAACAGAGAAAACATTCAGCCTTTGGTTTTGGAGGATTGGCTTACTTCACTTAGCATGATATTCTCCAACTCCATCCATTTACCTGCAAATGCCATGATTTTATTCTCTTTTAATGCTGAGTAATATTCCATTGTATGCACAGGGATTTAAGGGAACATAAATTTCCTTTCCCTTGGACTAATGACCAAGAGTACAATTTCTGGGTCATATGATGATTGCATGTATGGTATTATAAAAAAATGACAATCAGTTTTCCTGGATGGCTATACCATTATTTTTCTACAAGCAGTGCATGAATGATTTTACTCTGTTTCTTCATATCCTTGCCAGGATTGCTAGGTCACTATTTTTCTAGTCAATTAAATAGATGTTGAATGTACTTTTAATCCAAGGTTTCTCAACTTCTAACACTATTGATATTTTGAACTAGCTCGTTCTTCCAAGTTGAGGAGAAAATTGTCCTCTGATTATAGGATATTTGGTCATACTCCTGACCTTGACCTACTAGATACCAATACCATGCTATATCCACTACCCTCTACCTTACCACAACCAAAAATGTCTTCAGACATTGCTAAATGTCCCCAGGAAGCAAAATCTTGCTCACTTGAAAATCACTATAATTCATCATGACATTCTAAATCTAAGTAAAACAAGATGACTAATGCTCATTTATCTCCTCTAGGCTCCTTTCTTAAAATTAAAAACATTTCATAACACCCCATTCTCCTCTTTTCTAACTAAATCCCTCAACTCATCCCCTAAATTCATAAGATGTTAAACCCACTACGATGACTTACTGGACTAAGACCAAAGTGAAATTGCTTTCATATGCTCTTGTGCAGGCTATTGATTCGCAAATTGTCTCCTTAAGTGACAAATGTGCCTGACCCAACTTGTTTGTTAGATGGTAATCCAAGGCAGGAACAAAATCAGGATATTTATGGCATGAAAAAGAAGAAAACCTAAACAATAGGGTTCTTAAACGGGGGCTGAAGCAGATTAGAAAAAATCCAGGTTAAAATAAATAATACTACAAGTTGGAAAAAACTATAATTCCAGTTGCTATACCTACAGAATCTTACCATTAGGCTCAAACCACTGACATCACTTCAGGTATATGTCAAAACACTAATCTCCCCACTTTTCAGTCTATTAAAATGTTTTTCATCCTCCAAAGCTCAGATCAAACGCTATTTCTTCTATAAGACCTTCTCCAATCCTTCTAGCTGTAACAAAATAATCCTTCCCCTGGATTCTGCCAACATTTATCTCTACTTAGATCATTACCAGTCGTCATATCATTCTGTCTCTGCTTCAATTATGTGGGCATCTGTCTACATCCTGAAATGGCTATCTTCTCAAATTTTATTTAGTAGTGTCTTAAATACCAGAGAAAGAGACCTGCATACAGGTAGGATACATGCGAGGCAGAAAGAGGAAAGGATGGAAAAACAAGAGGAAAATGGTGATTTTTAAGTCAGAAATTTTAAGGAATTTGGGGGCTAAACCTGGAAAGTTTCTTAAAACAGATTGCTGGACACCACCCTTAGAAATTTGGATTTGTTGTGTCTGGGGTAAAGCCTGAGAATATGCATGTATAACAAGGTTCTAACTGATGCTTATGGTCCAGCACACTTTGTAAGCCATTGGTGTGAATAATAATAAAAGGGATATCAGTAGAGTGAGTGGATCAGGAGTTGGAAGGTATTTAAGTCAAGTTTTTCATCGATGTGAACAAAAGACCTGACAAGAACAATGTAGAGGAGGAAAAGTTTATTTTGGCTCATGATTTCAGAGTTTCAGTCCATGTTTGGCCAACTGCTTTGCAGAACATTATGGTGTAGGGATGTGGGAAAGGAAAGCAGTTTAGGACATGACAATCGGTGGCGGGGGGAGCGCTGCTCACCAAGAACAAAATATAAACCCCAAAGGCACATGTCCAATGACCTACCTCCTCTAGCTACACCCTACCTGCCTACAGTTAGCACCTAGTTAACACTTATCCGTGTATTAATCCATCAATTGATTAATTTAAGGCTCTCATAACCCAAATATTCCACCTTTGAACTTTTTGTATTGTCTCTCACATGAGTTTTGGGAGATAATTCATATCTAAACTGTAACATAAAGAAAGGGGAGGGAGGTACTGGGGAATGGGATTGATCAAATTATGTTATGTGAATGTACAAGTATGGCATAATGAATCCCACTGTTATGTATAATTATAATGTTCCAATAAAAAAAGCTGGTCTTAGTGACAGGTGTTGACAGCATGGGGTTACCTTCAAGGTACCAATAGAACCCATGGAAGTCAGCCCAGATGCATAGCTATAGAAAACTTTTGGGGAAGAACTCTTATATTAGCACAAAACTGGGCAACACTTCCTCTTTACTAAGACAAAACTAGCATCTCTCATGAACATGGGCTCTGGACTTCTTTTAATAACTAAGCAAGCATTTACATTCACATTTATTATATTTCTGAAATACTTTCCACACAATAGGTGGGGGATACTTGATACATGTCATTAAATTTTTAAAAAATGGATGAATGAATTTAATATCTTTGTACTCCTTGTATATCCCATGCATAGAACAGTTTTTCAATAAAAATGTTGATCTTGTTTCTACTGCTGCTAATGATGTTATACCATCCTTCTCAATCTGATGTTAAACAAGATGTTACATGCTGAAGTAAATGTTGAAGGGAATTAATAATAAATTTTGAGGAAATAAAGATCTAAAATATTAATCTAGGCTGCATACTACCCATGAGATGGTAGAAAGGAAAAGAGGGAGGGAGGACAGGGGAAAGAGATGGATAGATGGCTAGCTATAGAGATGTAGAGCTATATCTATTCTCCTTCATGGATTGTGTAGAAGATAGACTTGTAAGATGGCCCCAAGGATCTCCACCTCCTAGAGTTCACCCATATATAACCCACTCCCTTTGAGTGTGACCTGGATCACTATAGTAATTTGTCTAAAAATTGAATCTAGCAAAAGCAGTGGGATTATATTTCTTTGATTATGTTCCCAAACATCATAACTTCCATCTTATTTGTGCTTGCACTCTCTCTCTCACTCTCTAGCTCTCTCATCTCTCACCTTTTTTCATGCTTGAACTGATGAAGTCAGCTTCAATATTGGGTGATGCCCTATGAAGTGGCCTCTGACCAAAGCCAGTGAGTAAGTTTGGAAGTAGATACTTCCATGTTGAGCCTCTGGATAATAGTGGCCTTATTAGACCTCTCAAAAAGAATGCAACTATACCCTGGCCATGTCTAGTTTTTTATATCCTACAACTACATATAAACTCTTCTACATATCAAGAATCACAAACAACATTAATTCACTTACCTAATTTTCAGCAAATGTTTATCAACTTCTTACTATGAGCAATACACTGCCCTAGGGCCAGTGATGGAAAGATGACCATGATGACAAATGTACTAATATTCCCTTTCAAATTTTCACTAAGCACTATACCACCAAGCTTTGTGGTCACTTCTTTTAAGCAACGTCTACGTAGCAAGTATTGTAATAATATTGCCATTTGTGAAATGCTGTCAGTAGAAAAGGTGATTCTCAGGAATAGAGAAGTCTGCCACTGGCAGGTACTTCAACTTGGCTTTTCAAAAAAGAAATGCTGAAGTGGACCCTTTTATTATTGCTGGCATGACATTTGACTTGAGATTTGAAATTTTGACTGGCTGTTTCCCAAGAGTACAACAAAGGATTAAGGGGTCCCTCTGTAAAGATAACCATAGCAAGGTAGACACCAGTGTGTATCTGACATAGATTCAGCTATTTGCACAGTTGAACATATAGCAGGACCACAACTCATAAAATCCCATGTCCCTTAGCATTCTCAAAGATGATAGGAAGTAAACAAAAAAAAGAATAAGCTCATGAGACATATTGCTTATAACTACAATATATATCCAAATAAATCTGACAAAAGCCATTTGGCAATGCATTTGAGAAGACTTCATTTGTATTTTGCATATCTTTTGATCTAGCCAATCTACTTCTTAGAGTTTATCTTGAGGCGTATGTGTGGGGAAGGAAACATAGGTCTTTGAAAATCTCTGGCCACATGGACATTTGCTAAAATAATGCTATGAGGGAAGAAATTGGAAACAGCCTAAATATGTACCAAAGGGGACTGGATAAATTAATTATTATAGCATTACACAAAGGAAAATAATGCAGTCATTAAATTAATATTGTATAAGAATAAATAAGAACTAGAGAAATGATTTTGAGTACTATAAAGTAAAAAAGGTTAAGAAAAGTATATGATTTCCATTTTAGTTAAAAATGCATGTGTGTGTAACCATATGTACTTACTATTAGAACAACCTCAGCCATTTAGCAAGGCCCTAGCAACTGACAGAGTATCCTCTGTCTCAAAATAATAAAAGGGCAAGGGGATGTTTCTCAGTGGTAGAGCACCCCTGGGTTCAATACCCAGTACAAAGAAGAAAAAAAATCACAGCAATGAAAATGTTGAAAAATCCCTTTAATATGCATTTCAATTCATTAATCCCTTTTTCTAATAGTAAGTTAATATTTTCTATACAATGCATGTTCAGTTGTAGAAAATAGACAATAGTCAAATAAAACTAATAAAATTGAAATTATCCTTAATCTCAAATATATATTCCTTATGCAAAATATGGACCATTTAAATACAAACAATATTTAAGTTATCCATAACCTCAATATTTAGAGAAAACCACTGTTGAATTCTCTCTCATATACATATTATATATAAACATGTGTACATGTTGCTGAAGCTGGCTTTGAACTTGCGATCCTCCTGCCTCAGACTCCCAAGTTGCTGGGATTACAGGTATGAGCCACCGTGCCTGACTTTCTATTGCTTTTGAGTGATAGGTAGTTAGAGTTTAAAATATCACTGTTAGATAACTACTGTAGATCTTGTTATCTTCTGGAATTTGGACATTCCTTAAACCAAAAAGAACTTGTCCTTGGGTTAGGTGAAAAGAAGGGAATGGCTTTACTAGGAAATGGAAAGAAAATAGGCTAAGTAAATGCCAGCTGAGAAAGGCACATATATATGGCTGTTACTAGGAGATGTCCTCAAATACATCTCAAACATTTTCAGTTTAGGGGCAGTGGAACTTTTTCTGTTTTCTTTTTGTTGTTGTTGCTTTATTTTGTGTTGTTATTTGTCTCAATACACAATTTAAAAGGAACTAAAATGATAAAAGATAGAAGTATAATAGGTATAGAAGTACTTGATCTCTTCCTGAAATCAAGCAAAAGGTTTTTCCAAGCAACTGATTCTTTTAAATCAAAATAATGGTTCATATTTAAGTAATTTTCCTCTCTGAAAAAAATTTCCATTTCTTTTATCTAAATAAAAAGAGAACTTCTTAACCAGAGTTCCATTTGGGCATATGTAAAATATCTAAATAGACCCAAGCATAAATTTAATACTCTGCCTTAATTATGTTGCTTGTTTCTAGGAGGCATATAGCACACCCCAAGAAGACATACTATATGTATATAGAAATCATTCATTCATTAATTTAGCACGAATTATCACCCACTAAATGTTAAATAACCTCAATAAAGAAATAAGGATTAACCTGGGAGTGGTGGTGCCACACCTGTAATCCAAGCACTGTGGGAGGCTGAGACAGAAGTATCTGGAGTTCAAAGCCAGCCTCAGCAACGGCGAGGTGCTAAGCAACTCAGTGAGACCCTGTCTCTACATAAAACACAAAATAGGGCTGGGGATGTGGCTCAGTGGTCAAGTACCCCTGAGTTCAATCCCTGGTACCAAAAAAAAGATAAGAATTAATACTGCCCTACAGAACTATAGTGTAGAGAATAGGTAGGGCAGTTGAGAAAGAAGACATGTGAAAATCATCTTTGTATGGAAGACAAATGCCATTTTCAACATAATGTATTAAAGGGTATAATGGATTAATGCACAGCATGAATGCTATTGTCAACAAGGAGAAAGACATTTTAAAAATACTGAACAGTGGGTAGCATTAGGGAGGCTTCCAAGAGAAGGAAGACTTTTGCTGAATCTTGAAAGGATAGAAAGTTAACCCAGTAATGAGTGGGGCACACAAGTAATAACGCATAAATGTGTCACTGATAAAATGTGAACATGACACATATAAAACAAAGAAATGCTTAGGGTGACATAAAGATACCTGTTAACTTGTTATTTCATTAAAATGGAAATGGATTATATATTGGCAGTTAGAAAGTTCAAAAGTTTCAGAATTTGTAAGATTTCCCAACTATGGTATGTTAAGTTACTAAAAATTATTCACTCGCCTTTCCCCATTTTGTTGGCATATACTTGCCCAACCCTTGATTCTTGTATAGGACAGTAGAATTTCAGAAAACAGGAGGCTCAAAAAGCATTTGAGAGATGGGGCTTTCTCACTTGTACCTCTGTTATCCCCATAACTTGCTCTGGGTATCTTGCTGTGTTCAGGAACAAAAATGGGAGAAACACAGAGCAAAACCTCCCCTGTAGCTCAGCCATCCTGTAGCTAGCTGATCTTCAGATGTGTGAGTTTACTATTGTATGCCTCTGGTATTTTATTGGTTCTTTTAATACAGCAGTATTGTGGTCCTAGTTACTGATAAATCAATCAAAAATATTCCCTGATACACCATGTACAATTCTTACCATAATTAACATTTCTTAAATGAGTAGCTCATCACAATTCTGTATTGCATTACTGTGTGATGCATGTGTATTGATTAGAGAGAGGTGATGTGACATCTGGTGAAAATTAAGATGCCCAGACATCCAAAATAAATGAAGTTATTGGGCTTCTGGTGAGAAAAGAAGATGCAAAGAATGGAGAGTATTACTGAAGGCAATATTCACCTTCACATATTTTTTCCAGGACATATACAGTATAAATACTGGATTTGGGAGGAAGTAGGATTTATTCCAGGTCTTTTTAAACTTTAATCCTACTCTTCCAGATATATTCATGGATTGGAAAACTCTATATTACAAAAGTACCATTTTCTTCGAATTGATCTATAGATTTGATGCAATCTCATTCATTATGGAAATACACAAACTGATTCTAAAATATATATGGAAATGCAAATGTTTGGAATCATTATGGAAATCTTGAAGAAGCACAGAACTGGAAGATATTGCAGGGTATTAAGACTCCATTGTGAACTTACAGTGATTAAGTCTATGTGGTATGGTGCAAGGATAAGCAAATATACCAATGGAACAAAATAGAGTCCAGAAAGAGACCCACTTATATATAATCACATGATTTGTGGCAAAATTGACTCTGAAGTGCAATGGGAAAGTTGTGGTCTTTTCAATAGTTTGGATTATTTAAATATCCAAATGGAAATAATGAATCTTGACTTCTACCCCTATGCCAACCCAAAATCAATTTCAGATGCATACTAAATATAAATGTAAATGTAGAATGAAGAAAGAAATGTAGAATATAGTTTTCATAACATATAAGTAAGCAAAAACTTCTTTAAAAGGACTATCAAGAAAACAAAAGACAATTGGAATTAGAATTCCAATCCTCCAGTTCCATTTTGGGGTGGTGGTAGTTCAACCTGGACCAGAAGGCATAATTTCATTTATGGAGTAGAGACAAAAATTTATTATTTGTACTTCAAGTCTCATTTTATAAAATCCCTAATCTTTGATTTTAAAAAGATCAAATCTTCCCTCAGTAGTGATATGGTAGTAAGTATGGAATTCATGAGTTTCCTTTCTAATACAGATTTTATCCACTAATATCCTAACTAATATTAGGGAGCAATTCTAAAGAGGTCATTTTTCCAATATAATTTTCTCTAATATTAGTATATTAATGACAGAGAGGTATCCCAGAGCAAAAAGTTAATACTTACTTAATTCCCCCTCATCCTTTGTAGTACCGCATTAAAGGTCCCTGTAAATAACAAGCTTCCTTAGTACATTGTGATATTCTACAGATTACTATTTGACTTACACATGGTGCCAAATGTCAAGTGTTAGGAGGCTCACTAAATAGAGATCACTCTGGAATGAAAATAAAACATCTTGCATGATGATCTGATTCAGGGGAAAGATTAAGCCCACATAAGCAATTGTTTATAGCATATATCACATAAAATGAAGTAAGCATATTCAATTTCAAGCCTTTCAAGAGCTGAGAAGTTCCATGGGAAGGATGACTCAAAAGATTAACTCCCAAAGAAGCATGGAAGTAAGCCAAGTAAAGGGCAGTCTTAGCAGTATCCCCATGTTCTCTCTCTGCTCTGTGATGTTCACAAACACACAAGTGTCTGACCTCACCTGGAGTGGCCCAGAGACAACCAAAAAAGGATGTACTTGAGTAAATGAAAGTATAAGCTATTTTTTCCCTGCAGATGTGTGTCAGGATGGATTTGTCTCTGAAACGGAGGAGTCAGAGCATCAGCACTGAAGTCATTCCATAGACAGATGTCAGCACACCCCACAGAGAACCCTCCCTCCCTCTGAGCATATCAGGCACATTTGCTGACATCATACAGACTACCTTGCAGATGCCAAAGTAGGGAGGCCTGTCAGAATCAGAAAGTTCTGATTGCAAAGGCTCTATGTATGTATATATCTATGTGTGTACACTCACACAAACTTGTATTCTGCCACTCATACTTGACAATATTGAGGTACATATTAAAAGCTACCCACAGGGATTACTTGTTTGCCTCTTTGGAAAAGAAGGAAGTCTAATGCTTTTTGGGAAAAACAACAACAATGTGTACTGTCAATATCAGAGAAATATTGTCAAGTGGCCATTTTTCCCAATGTAATTTCTCTCAAAATTTAAATGCTACAATGATGGATGCCATAAAACAATAGCTTCTCTGTTGTCCCTCTGGCTCACTCAGATCTTGAATTAAGTTAGTTAACTCCTTCTGGGTTTCTTTGGCTAAAACATTAACATGTAAAGTATATGTTCATTGCCTGCCTCAAGGTCTCCAGAAAGCAAAGAATCTATGAGCATTTTAAACTTGGCTGATTACTTTTTGTTCTTCCAGCTTACTGTATTATGCAATAGCATAGTAATACCCAAATGTACTTAACCTTGGTAAAGACTAATTGATTGACTTTAAAATGACTTCAACTTTTAAAAGTGCACAAGTACAAAATATTTGCAGCATTACCGAGAGAGCTTTGATGATTTATTTCTGTAAAGCAGAACCAAAAGAATTTTCATTAAAAAATGAACCACTTCTTAATCTGAAAATGACTTTTTTCCCTAATGAAAGAAAAATTGGCCATTCATTTGAGATTCATGCATAACTGGCTATGTGTTAAATACACTAAATAGGCTTATAATATTAATAATACATTTAGAAATTTTAGCACAATTAGGAACACATGTAACCTCCCTTTTCCTTTAAGCATCTCCAAAAACTCAACTTTCAAATGGACTCAAAAGAAGAAAGCAAAACAATTTGCCCTTATTGAAGTGTTTCATAATACAGATACTCTTGGGAATCAAAGACTGTTTGAAGCTAACATGTGAATCTGTATGTCTGGAGGACAATTCAGCAACAAATTTAGCAAAACATATTGAGATTCTGGTATTGCTGGTTGTTAAGAAGATGCAAGTAGAAAGTGGCTTTTTGTTTTCGTCTAATCAGTATAACTTGTAGTGCTCATCAGGCTCCTAATCCCTCCTCCCATCACTGTCTCCCTTCCTGCTTCTTCCCTTGATTAAATGAAGTTGGCTACACTCTGATGGGCAATGGAGATTAATTCTGAATATGTGCAGAATCCACCTGGCAAACCTGGTAAAGGCAGCTTCCAAAAGTGGAGATGGAACAAAGGCGTGAATAATAACATAGGGGATTTACAAAGGACAAAAAATATGGGCCGTCATTTGATAGTGACAGTAATTACTTAAGTAAATGTCAAAATGCTTGAAAGAAACAAGAGGAAGACAAGTCATGAATATTTAAACCTGGAACATGCCATTCTATCAATGAACCATTTGGAAGGAGATCCTTCTCATGTTAGCTCAGGTAGTGCAATTTGGAACTGGTATATAGCTTATCTTTATAACGAGCGAACTGAATTATAAATGATACAAAATCAACATGCATTTTATCCAATCCCAAAGTGCCTTGCTATTCAAAGTACTGTCTGTGGACTAGCAGAAACACAGGCACAAACCCAGACATAACTTTACTGTAACAGGATACTCAGGTGGTTTCTGTATGTTAAAGTTTGAGATGCCTAGTCTCAGAGTATTTTTAAATGGCATATTTTCAGCAACATGTTGTTTAAATCTATTCTGCACTTTCAATACTTTACTGGATGGTAAAAGAGTTGTAGTTGTCACGGAGAACACAACTATAATTTGCTAACCTATCTGGTCAATCATGAATCAGTATGTATGGTCCTGAACTGTCCAATCATGGTAACTTAGAAGAAAAGCCCTAGAGAACATATAATCTCATAGAGGGTTATAGATTAGGTTTCAAGAAGAAAAAGGCCCAAATTATTAGTAATTAGGTATAAAGTCTCTGCTACAAAGAAAAAAAATAACATTTTTCAACCTCTTCATTTCCTTAAAATATGCATATAGCATTTCTTAGGAAAAAAATGTATATTCCAGTTACTGATGGGGAAGGTTATCAAAATATTTATGACATCAAAAAGACTGAATCAAGTCAATAGCAAGAAAAGTACATTGTGCTCAGAATTGTTGACTATTAGACTTGGCAATCACTTTAGAAATAAACCAGCACACCACCACCCTATTTATACCGTGCAGAAAATAGAGCCCCACACAGTGAAATGACATGTTCAAGACTTCACAAGTAATTGATGATAGAGCTGGAATTGTAGGCCTAGTATTATGAATCAAATCAGTGCTATTTCTCTGCTCAACATGCATGTATGTGATCTGTGTGATGATTGAGTCATGAAAATGCAAAAAGCCCTTAGCTTTTCCTGTCTCCAATTGCATCATCCAGTGCATTCAACAATGCCTTTACCTGCTCATTTGGAAATTGTTATTTTTAAATGAATTTCAAAAGCAGTGTCCAAAAATAAAAGGGGGTGTAGCCCTTAAAAAATAGAACTGTTTCAAAAGGAGCCAGGTGCCTGTTTGAGTGGTTAATGGATAATTTTAAGCATCTGATTGAAGTTAGCATTTATAACAATTACATGTACCAATGGAAGCTTTTTTGAAGAAAAGAAGAGGTGGTTTGAGTAAATTACTTTCTCAACTTGAGACCTGGAAAGTCACAATGAGGCCTGTTATTTTTCCCCCTGTCTTTGCCAAGTGGAAAAGAGGATGTAAGGAAGTTAGAAGGGCAAGCAAGTTCTCTCCCCTGTGCAGAGGAAGAGTGTTATGTACTGAATACTCGACTAGCAGAGTGAGATATAAAAGCCAACATGCTGCTCCCAAACCTCAGAGGAAACACTAAATGTAAGAAAAGGCTCATAGCAAATTGCTTTATTCAACTTTAGGTGACAAGCTGAAATTGAATTGAGCAAGATTATAGTTAAGTTTGGTGTTAAACTTGGTATTGCTTTTCCCTAATCGCCAATTAATATTTCATTAGTGTGTTTTATCCCCTTGAAATAGTTTATATCTTTTAGATTAAAATAAATTATCTGCTACTCTGTAATATCAGTTGTCCTCAACAAAAGTTAAGTCCTAACCACATCAACAAGGAGCTGTTTTGATGCACCTGGTAGTACTTACCTAAAATCCAGCGAAAAGGAATTAGTAGCTTCCTAAGGATTATACAAAGTTCTTTTGCTAAGTGTATATTAAAATGAAACTCTATTTCCATCAGTTTTGATTGAGAGACTGAAGAACAAAACAATCATTGGCAAAAGTTCCCACAGTGCAGACTGAAGAACAAGAACACTTCTGAAGTATTTAAAAAAAATTAGCAATCTGAAAACCTTACTAAATTTCCTTCTCCTAGAGACCTTCTCCTGGGGAACCATTGTTCTTCTACTGGTTTGGTCTTCTACAAATTAACCATCATTACTGGAAATGGAATATGAACCCAGTCAGTCTTAGTCATGTGTGTACATCAGGATCAACTATGGATTGGTTGTTGTGTGTAGGGATCCAGGTATTTGTCTTATGAGTAACCACCACAGTACCTCTAAGATGAACTCCAGTAGAGAACTAATGCCTTAATCCAATGGAATGAAACTCTGATGGTGATTACCCTGGTAATATCAAAGAGGCAGAGAATGCCTAAATAGCATTCATCAAATCAGTATCATCTACCACCTTTATCAAATAAAAAAGGGGCTGTGGTGAATTGTTAAATATTGAACCCCCTACAATGAATCACATCTCCCAGAGACTCTGTCATCATCTCCCAAATGAACTGCAGACTTGATTGTATACCTTACTTTGATTAATAAAACATAATAAAATGTGATTCAAGTAATAGTTTGATATACGCTTGTGCATTGAGGTTTGCCTGTGGGAACCCTGAGACCATGATATGGAGAAGCTGTCAAGAATTACCACATGAAGAGAAAGACCCAGCCATTCAGGCAGAGCCATCTGCTGACTGCAGTTAGCTCAGGTGAGAGCAGCAGTACTGCCTAGTCAACCCATGAACTTATGAGGAGTAATCAATCATTGCTATTCTAAGCCACCATATTTTGGGTTATGTTATTTAGCAATAGATAACTGAAATACAATGTAGAAAAATTGTTTACTACATTCTTTCTAAAAAGAAACTAAGCAAATAAATGAATATGTGAATGTTTTAATCTTAGAAGAGTAAGGTATCCACGCTTTGTGTAAATGTATAACTCTGCATAATAGATTCACAAAGAATTAATAAACCACACCTCTCATTTAAGAGTTTTCCTTAGTTTCATTTCTTTAGTACCTACAAGTCTCTAAAAAGATCCTACAAAATTTCCATCTTGAGTGTTTTTAGTATGAAATCATCCCAGATATCATTTAATTTGTGTGCATGAGCATGCAAAAAGGTCAAATTATTTTCTAAGGTCACTTAACTAACAGCAGAAGTATTTAAAATCTTATGTCTGAAATTTTAAGTCAAACCTTCTCTCATGCTTCTTAAACTGTTGTGTATATATTCCTGGAGAAGTCAGGCAATCACAGGCTAGGGAAAACCATGGAATGTCCACGTAGGGAAGGAAAGTGCAGACTTGAAGGCATTAACTAATCTGTGATCAATGCAATATACAGATTATAACAAATCATAAGTTACAGATTATAATACAGATTATAAGAAATCATAAGTTACTGCTTATTAAATGCTTGCACCAAGCACCTAATAGAAATCAGTGACTTTCACACTTGTAGATTTTGATGTAAATGGAATTGGGTGGGACATAGGTATTAGTATCCTTTAAAAGTCCCCCAGCGGGGCTGGGATTGTAGCTCAGTGGTAGAGCGCTTGCCTCGCATGCCTGAAGCACTGGGTTCGATCCTCAGCACCACATACAAATAAACAAATAAAGATAATGTGTCCATCTACAACTAAAAAAATATTTTAAAAAAAAGTCCCCCAGCAACATTTTTTATACTAGATACTGAAATTAACAGACTTTCAATTTGTTTATTGTCTTAACTAGGGTTGGCAATATTTTACATATCTATTTTACAATTATTCAAGTCTTGAGAACACAGAGTAATGGGTAATGAGGGAAGACATGATCTATTTTCTATTGAGAATGTCTATAACTAATATCAGGTGAGTTTTAAAGTGAGTAAGTTTAATTTTTCATGACCCATTTAAAAAATGTCAGTGTCTTGAAGCTGCCCACATGTTCTCCATATTAATTTTGTTTTGTATAATGCATTCAATGTTATCTTTCTTAAAACTATTATATTGTATTGTGATTGTCCTCCTCACAGATGAGTCATGGCTATTCATTTATTAAAATGTTCCAAACTTCTTCATTTAATGTTCTTGAGGGCTGAACTCTTCTTCAAACCAAATGTCAGTGGCCCAACACTCCAGTCTCTACTGTTATTATTCCTAGACTATGTATTGCATATACATTATCTATGGCTTTGCCAAGATTTTCCTTCTTTCTTCCCTCCCTTCTCTTGCTTCAATACCCTACACAAATGTCACCACCTCCGTGAAAGTGTCCCTGGCCCTAATCAGCATTAATAGATCTTCTACCTTTCCAGTGCTGATTTATATCACAATTAGCATTTGATACTCTGATTTTTATTATACTTATATTGTGTACCTTCCTACTAGAAGATAGCAACAGAAATTTTTTAAAAATTTTAGAAAAGGTTTATGACCATGTGTGTTGTAACAACTACTGAATGCTTTCCATATTTTATACTTTATTACTACCATCCTACAAGGGAAGTTCCATCATTAACTCCATTTTATAGATGTAGAACCTGAGGCCTAGAGAATTTAAATAACTTGCTGAAGGTCAAATAAGCAAGGAAGCTGGACATCTAATTCCAATCTTAGAGCACACTCTAGTCTTTTATCCACTGCACTATGCTACTTGTAGTCAGAGACAGCATGCAATGATTTGTGTACCTATCACCATCTCCCAAGGTCTAGGATGATTCCTTAGTCATAGTAACTCCTAAAGGTTTATTAAACTGTACATTTTGAAAATAGATAAAATGTATTCCATGGCAGTATAGAACAACTTTTTCCCAGAGACAAATTTATCATGTGTCTTATGCTTCAAAATATAGTCTGAGTTATTCTAGTGGGTACTAAGTTGTCATTAGATAGGAACAAGAAGTTCTAGTGTGATATTGCACAGTAAAGTGATTATATAAATAATGATATTGTACTGTATATTTCAAAAAGCTAGAAGAAAGGAGTTTGGATGTTTTCACCGTAAAGTGATGATAAATATTTGAGGAGACATGTTTAACCTGATGTGAACAATGTATACATGTATAAAAAAATCATACGGTACCCAATAAATATGTATAATTTTGTTTTAATGTATGAGTTAAAATAAATTTTAAGAGTTTAAGTGATATTAAAATAAAATTTAGGTAGGGAGAATGGTAAAAATTTCATAAATTATTTCATGTTCAAGAATAATCATTAAGCCAGGCACGGTGGCATATGTCTGTCATCCCAGCGGCTCGGGAGGCTGAGACAGAATTGAGAGTTCAAAGCCAGCCTCAGCAACAGTGATGTGCTAAGCAACTCAGTGAGATCCTGTCTCTACATAAAACAGAAGATAGGACTGGGGATGTGGCTCAGTGGTCGAGTGCCCCTGAGTTCAATCTCCAGTACCAAAAAAAAAAAAAAA